>CM076573.1:838696249-838848606 GCA_034641835.2 Pinus albicaulis
AACCTCTGTAAAACTCAAAAAGGTGAGAAAGTAAAGATAAAAAGTGAATTTCAGATGAATTCTAGAAGATTCTAGATGGGAATTTTCGGGAATGGATACGCTTTGAGAAGGTTCATGCATCCCTCACTTGATGGAGCTAACCCCTTGATGTAAGGAGCTAATCCCTTTGAAGTAGGATTCTATCCCTTCATATTTGGAACAAGAAACCTCCTCTTTTCCACTATAAAAAGAGGCCTTGGGTAGCCTCAAGGGGAGTTCAAGCTTAAGATATTTGAAGTTAAATGCTATTGAGATTCAGACTCAGTTAACTAAGACTTTCTGTGAGGTTAAATCACTCATCTCTATATGTCTTGGTTCAAAGAGTGCAATGCTTGTCAAATTAGAAGAGATTCCTGCTTCGGACCCTGGGAGGACCTACACAACATCAAGGCACAGGTTGTAAAGGTTTTCTTTATTTGAAGTTAATACAAATATACTCATTTCTCTCATTAAACTATCGATTCATGGTTTATTTCATAAATTCCTTGATCATTATGATAAGTATGGTTTATAATAATGTCTATACATGTGTTGTGTAATCTTTTTTCTTGTTTGTGACTACAGATTCACGAGGAACTTTCTTTCAGTGCACGGGAAGGACTTCAACGAGATCAAGCAAGCATTGGACATAAGGTAGGCCTTACACCTATATAGTGTTTTTATGAATCTTATATGCTTAGAGAGAGATTAGTATAATTTGTTGTTTGTTGCTAGTTACTTTTAGTACTAGAGAGATCGGTCTTGTCCGCAAGACAGATTAATCTACACAACACCGTCATTGATTGTTTATCTATTTTTATATCAGAATGTCGAAGAATTTATGATTTTGGGATTGAATATAGTTGATGTCAATAAGAAAAAGAAATCTGTGTTATTTTGGACTGATATGACTAGAAAAGAAGGAAATGAAGTAGGGCTATTTGAGTTTGCTAGTCATTATATGCCTATTGCTTATAGAATTTTGAATGGAGCTCCTCCTCCATGTTTTTTACCAAAGGCCCGGGAGTTTCTACTGCTAGGACCGAGTTGCAGATTCAGAGATTGGTTTTTGTTTGACTATTATTCATAGATAAGGTTGTATGGAGCTAGCATCGAGCCCTACAGGCTCCCTACTTTTGTAACCATGCGGCTTTTCACCTTGGAATTCATAATACAGAGCCTTAATGTGGATCAGGTACATTTTCTTCCCAAGAAGAAAGGTTTTATGTTTAAATTGCCTATAAGTGTGGGACCTTTCGTGGTCAATACGAGACAAGCTTTTGATGAAGTTTCTAAAATATTGGAAGAGACGCAGTTGCTACTAGGTGAGAAGTGGTCTTATGATCTGCATGGAGTAATTTCTCAGAGAAGAATTGAAAATGGATATGCTGTGTTTTCTCATGTAAGTAGATCTGATCAGGAGAAGCTAGCAAACCCAGGCGAAATAAACACATCAAAAATGAGCATTCAAACGCCTCTTATTACTGAAAAGGCAAACAAAAGAGGTAGGGAAGATGTTGTTGAAGTAGATGATGAAGAGCCCAGGGAAGAAAAGAGGACCAAATTGGCTGAGGATCATTCTTCCAACTCGCCTGGTTTTACCTTTCATATCAATGAATAACAAGATGTCCCTTCTTCTCCTAGAGGACATGAACTTTATCCAGAGAGGACGCCTTCAGTCAAATAGATATTTACACAGATTGAGGAAAAGAAACAGAGGATAAAAGCTAATGTAAAAGCTCAGGCAGATCATCACGTAGCTGCTGATCAGACCAGGTTATTGACTGTAATGGACCTCTAAAAGGATTAATTTAGGATGGTTCTGACACATCCAACCGGAATGTCCCTTGGATCTTCGAGCAGTTTTAATGAGGTAAACATAGTTATGGATGTTAAAAAGATCCCATTGTGGGATAAAATGAATCTTCATATTCAGACTGGGCAGTTAATTGTTAATGATTTAACCAAGACTAATGCCACAGCAATTAAGGCTGAGAACATGCTTGCAGAATTTATTAAACAGATCAAGATGGAGAAGGCTAAGTCAAGGGCTTTGTTGACTCAAAATGAAGAATTGAAGAAGATCATTATGAAAATAGGTGTAGATCCCAATGATAAAGCTGCAGTTCAAAAGCTCATGAAAAGTGGAGAAATGGAAATATCCTCATTAAGAAAAAAGTTAAAATTACCAGCTATAGAGCATTCAATGGCTGCTGAAGTAGCAGAAGTAGAGAAAGAAAAAGAGGAGTTGCGTCAAAAATTGTTGCAGAAGGATGAAGAATTGACTAAAGTAAAACAGACTGCTATTTCATTACAGAACCATATTGAGAATCATACTTGCACTTTTTTTTTTACAGGTGATGCTAATTCTGATCCCCAAGCACAGATTGCACAGCTCAACACAAAGATAAATATGCCAGAAGGAGATCTTAAGCGAGCTCAAACAGAGTTAGAGATGGCCACCAAGGTCATACAAACACTAGAAAATGAAGTGAAGGCAAATAAGCAGAGATTTCACAATGCTGAGGTTGAGATTAAGGAGCTTAAAGAGAAGTTAAAAGGTAATATTTCCCTGATAAAAGCTAAAGACATCATTTGGGGTGAGATTATTTCAGAGATGAAATCAAATTGGAATTCCTTGAATATAGTTGCCCAAAAGAAAAGCCTCATCTCAGAGCATGAAAAGGAGATATTATCTGAAAAGCAGACGGTCATTAAAAGAGAAAATTGGGCTAAGAAGTTTATGAATTTTATCAATTCCAAATCAGACCAAGAATTGGAAGATATTGGTATACAGGACAGATATTATTATGCTGAGGAAATTAATAAGATGATAATTAAGAATGATCTTCGGGAAGTTGCAGAGAAAAGGTTACTGGGAATTAAAGAGGTAGTAAAGAAGTTTGATATATCGTTTGAAAAATTGACCAGAACAGGTTTGCCTACATGCTAGAATGAGAAAGGAGATATTATGCCGTGGAATTTTTATGAAGATCAGTCAACATTTGCAAAAAGTAGGGCAGATAGTAGGCATGAAAAGACACAGATCTTGAAAGGAGAAACTATGTTTAACTTTCTGCATAGACACTTCAATCTGCTATGGATGGTGAAGACCCTCTCTACAGGAAAGCCTACATACAGTCAGGTTGTGGCATTCAGAATAGAGTATCAAAGTTTTAAAAATTCCCCAACAACTTAAAATGAATTATGGAAAAATTGCAAGAAATTTTCAGTAGACTCAACAAAAGAGCAACCAAAAGCAGTCGTTGGTTCAACAACCTCTTCAGGACCAGCTGTCCTCATAGACTAGAAGTGTTTAAATTCTTATTATGTTATTTTTCAAAATTATGTAAATGTAATAGGATTTTCCGAGGCATGTGCCTCCATATCAGTTAGTAGTTTAAGCAGTTAGAGTTAGTTGGAGAAGTTAGAGTCAGTTTCATTACTAGAAACTGTCTTGTGACACTGTATAAAAAGATAATTTCAGGAAGGATGAAGGTTCCAAGTTTTGGAACCTTGAAGCAAAATTTTTTACTCCAGGATGGCAAATTAATGAAAAGTATGCAAGTTTCTAGCATTTGTTTATGTTGAAAAGTTTATCCAGTTTACATATTGTTCTCATGTCTGTGAATGAAATAGAGTGATTTGAGCTGCGGGTCTCTTTTGTACTTGTGTATCTAAGATTTAAACACACCTTAATGTGCGCTCCCCTATTTTAACCTTATCTTAGCATAATTCTTCTGAGTTTTAAAGTGGTAGATTCTGTTTTAGACAGCATATCAGTTTGAAGTTCCCTTCTCATTTTCTTCCATTCAGTCATTTCTTCATAAGTGGAATATAGCATTGCATAACATGTATGGTTTTGCTGTTTAAGGAGTTATACAATCATTTTTTAAGAGTTTTTAATACAGAGACAAAATATATTTATTTGTGACAAGATTACATAATGTCTCAAGCACTGATTTCTTTACACAGCAAGAAATTGTTTCTTGAGGAACAACAGAGGGTGTGAAGGATCACATAGTGTCCAGCCTTCATGGTAAGGCTTCTCCATTCTTGATGTGGAAAGCCTTGACAGATTTATTCCAAAGAAAGAGTGACCAAAGGAAGTTGGCGCTCAAGGATAAACTCAGAAACATAAAGATGGAGAAAGGCGACAATATGCCCAAGTACCTCACGAAGTTCACCTAATGCAGGGATGAGCTGGGAAGTGTGGGGGTGACTGTAGATGATGAGGACTTGGTGAGCTTGGATCTCCTTGGGCTTCCAAAGAGTTGGCACTCCTTTTAGGACTCTGTCAATGGTCAGGAGAAATTGCCAGGATGGGAGCGACTTTGGTCAGATATTGTGCAAGAGGAGATAAGGCGGAGTACCAGGGATGGATCTTCATCAAAGAACTCTGATGAAGAGAATTTCTCGTTGGCTGCCAAAGAAAAGAAGGTGAAGAGAAATAAAGCTTCTCATTCAGGTGTGAAAGGCAAGAAGCAGGACATGTCCAAGGTGAAGTGCTTTCACTGTCACCAACACGGACATTATGCCACAAATTGTCTGCAGAAGAAGAAAAATAAGCAGGCTGCTGGATCTGTAGCTGGAGAGGCCTTAGCCTTGTAGTTTGAGTTGTATTTTTTGCTGATCGCATGCTTGGTCTCAAGTGTGATGGGTTCAGTGTGGTTTCTGGAAAGTGGTGCGTCTTTTCACATGACAGGAGATCGATATTTGTTTACTGATCTGGATGAGAAAGATCTTGGAGTGCACATCGAAATGGGCGATGATGGTAGATATAGTGCGACCAGTATCGGTACCATTTCCTTTGAGAGGGAGTCTGGTAAACCCTTCGTATTGAAGGAAGTGATGCATGTTCCAGGATTTAAGAAGAATCTTATCTCTGTGGCGATGTTAGAAGACAAGGGATATGATGTTGTCTTTAGCGAGGGACAGGCTTTTCTATGCAGTAAGGAAACTGGTGAGACCTGGAGGATAGGGGTTTGAGTTAAGAACTTTTATCAATTGCAGGTAGATGGCTGCGTAGCAATGGCAGGCAAGGCAGAAGGAGTGGTGAGCTGGGATGATGGTGAGTTGTGGCACCGCAGATTGGCCAACCTTCACCATGGAGCTTTGAAGATACTGCAGCAGATTTCTACTGGGCTTCCTAAGGGTACTCTTGCGCAGTCAGATCAGTGTAAGGGATGTACCTTGGGAAAATTTGTGAAAGCTACCTTTCACAAGAAGGATAGTCACGCCAGGATGATCCTTGAGAGAATTCACATAGACATGTGTGGAACTTTCTCAATAGCTTTGACAGCAAAGCATAGGTACTATGTGATCTTTGTTGATGATTTTTCTCGAAAGTGCTGGATCTTCTTCATGCAGAAGAAGAGTGAAACATACTCAAAGTTCTGTGAGTTCAAGGCACTGGTTGAGAAATAATTGGGGAAGCAGGTGAAGGCTCTTCGGAGTGACAATGGTGTTGAATTCATCTCTGGTGAATTCAAGGAATTTTGTAGCACAGAAGGAATTCAAAGAGAGCTCATAACACCTCATAACCCATAGAAAAACGAGGTTGCTAAGCAGAAGAACAAAACAATCGTGGGTGTTGCACGGGCGATGTTGCATGATCAGGGCCTACCCATTCACTTCACTTGTGGGTGGAGGCATGAAATACTGCAGTATATGTGTAGAACTGTTGTCATCACAAGACACTTGGCATGAGTACACCCGAGGAGGCGTTTTCTGGGAAGAAGCCTGATATTTCCCATTTGAGGATTTTTGGTTCACCTGTTTACATTCATGTGACGAAGGATGCCAGGAAGAAGCTAGAGCTGACTGCAGAGGTTGGGATATTTGTGGGGTACACTGATATGCCCCACAACTATCGTGTATTTCAGGATAGTCGCAAGAGGCTGTTTGTGCTGACAAGATATCAAATTTAGGAAGAACATGGTGTTAACGAGAGGCCAC
Organism: Pinus albicaulis; assembly: GCA_034641835.2. Lineage (NCBI taxonomy): Eukaryota > Viridiplantae > Streptophyta > Pinopsida > Pinales > Pinaceae > Pinus > Pinus albicaulis. The sequence continues at coordinate 838,702,226 of CM076573.1, forward strand.
GCACGCACAAATGAGGGCTATTAGTTTTCTAGGATGAGCCTCGGAGATGTGGATCAGCCACAGAGGAGGTTTATGGAGTGGAAGAGACCACTCATGCAGCGCCAACCATCAGAGGGCGGAAGCGCACTACAGAAGCTGAGCGACTGGCTCAAGATGCAGAGAAGGTTGTAGGAGCACCTACATCACAGCGCAGACAGAGACAGTCACCTGACCGGTATACTGGATACATGGCTCTTATGAGCAAGTGTATCGTGACGGAGCCATCCTCTTTCGAGGAAGCTATGGAGGATCCCGCATGGGTAGATGCCATGGTGGAAGAGTATGATTCGATTGTCAGAAACAGTGCATGGGAGATTGTCCCAAGGCCGGAAGGGAAATTAGTGGTGGGTTCGAGATGGATCTACAAAGTGAAGCAGGCAGCTGACGGGAGTGTGGAGAAGTACAAGGCAAGATTTGTTGCCCGAGGCTTCTCACAGATAGAGGGGATCGATTATGAGGAGACCTTTGCACCTGTCACAAGGTATTCTTCCATACGGATGATTCTTTCTCTCTCAGCGCAGATGGGGTGGCACATTCATTAGATGGATGTGAAGACTGCGTTCCTCAATGGGGTGATTGAGGAGGAGGTGTACATAGAGCAGCCTGAAGGTTTCGAGATCTTCAGCAGTGAGTCGCATGTGTGCAGGCTCAAGAGAGCGTTGTATGGGTTGAAACAAGCACCTCGTGCTTGGTACACATGGATAGACAGTTATTTCGCCGGACTTGGATTCTCCAAGAGTAGGCGGATCCTAACCTGTACCAGATTGTGGTGGAGGGTAAGTTGCTGATCATTGTAATTTATGTAGATGATTTGATTTTGACAGGTGATGAACTGTTGATACACTCATGCAAGGCTGATCTTGCAAAGGAGTTTGAGATGAAGGACTTGGGCCTCCTTCATTATTTCCTGGGATTGGAAATTTGGCAGCGCAGTGATGGATTGTTTGTTTCTCAGGGTAAGTATGCCTGGGAGATACTGGAGAAGTTCAACATGCATGGCTGCAAGCCTGTTGATACTCCTCTTCCTGGTGGTTGGAGGAAGGAGGATGCTACTTCAGCGGAGGTAGTGGATGCCACTGTTTATCGACAGTTGGTGGGGTTTCTTATGTATCTGGTCAATACACGACCCGACATATGCTATGCTGTTAACCAGCTTTCACAAGCTATGGTTAAGCCTACCAAGCTCTACTAGAAGGCAGGCAAGCATGTATTGAGATATCTCAGAGGCACATCGGGATATGGATCATGGTACAGACAGGAGGATGAGTTGAGGCGGCATGGCTTCACGGATCGGTATCATCATATCAGAGATTGTGTGCAGCGGAAGATCATGTTACTTTCATACATTCCTACGGAGGATCAGGATGCTGATATCTTGACGAAGGCGCTCACCAGGAGAAAATTCGAATACCACGGGGGCAGGATAGGGGTTGCAGATAATCCTTATCTTGTTGAGAGGGAGTGTTGAGATTGCAACAAGATGATGAGCTTAGTGGAAAGAAGTCGCCTTCACTAAGTGGGCCCGCAGGCTATTTTCGGCGCAAAGTCTATTTTTAGACTATGTCTATTTTTAGACATATGGATCATGTTCTATGAGTTGCAGGATGCTATTTGTGGATGGTTGGTCAAGTCGGAAAAAATAGATGGACTTCTATTTTTAGACATACTAGGCGGAATCTATTTTTAGATTGCCAGTCTAAAAATAGAAATGTCGAATATTATTAGCTCTTAATAATATTTGGACTCTAAACATTATCTTATCCTCTTGGAGCACTTCAGTTAAGTGCACAGAAGTGGCACATGCAGCTGACAGAAGGAATTATGCTATTCCTGAGGGTCAATTGGAGCTATTGCATGGATACTTCAGTTAGAACTCATGTGACAAAGTTTGCTGGAGTTGATTGAGGAAGTTAGTGGAGTTGTATTCAGTTTAAATCATTTAAACATAGTTGAGCTAGTTGTATATAGTCTAACTGATTGATACACTAGTGAGAGTGGTGTGAATTAATTATTAATTAATTCACTAATTATTAACTCATAAATCAACTAAATAATACATCAGTTAACTTCAGTGCATGGATAGTTTCAGTGGAGACTAGTGAAGAGGTAGGTGAAAGAGCAAGTGTGACTATCAGTTGTGACTATACTGGTGCATGAGTTTGTGCCACACATTGATGGAGATTCCAATGAGGATTGCGCAGTACACACCAGGTGGATTCAAACTTAGATTGGGCCATTATTCATCTTGGATTGCGTAGTAGAGGCAGGCTAACACGTGGAGCAGATTGGAGCATGTGTTTTGCTAGATTTGAGCTTGTGTAGTGTGTAACAATTGGAGATTGTACTGATAGCTTGTGAGGAGTTTGTACAATGATTGTTACATGATCTCTATCATTATAATATACAGATAGTTTGGGGTTTTCAGCTTTAAGATTTCCCATAAATATTGTGTTTATATGTGTGATTGTTTATGGTTTTAATGTGCGCATGCGATTATTTATATTTCCACAATTAATGATAGATAGTAGAAGAGGTTATGTATTATGCATGAAGCTCAAATAGTGTGTGATCAGGATAATCTCGGTGAATAATTTAACAGTTATTCAAATTTCTACACACTTGGTATATGGGATTGAAGCTGTGATCCCCATAGAGCGTGAGAGCCCAAACCTGCACAATGCCATCGAACTCCTTGATGACACCCAACGTCTAGAGCAACACCTAGTACAACTAGAGCTAGTTGACGAAAGTCGATGACAATCGCTACAACACAATGAAGCCCATAACAAAATGGTGAAAGCATCATTTGACCACCACATCAACCCTTGCTCATTTACCGAGGGAAAATTAGTCCTTCGCTACGATGTCGTAAAAGATGCCTTAGGGCTAAAAAAGTTCGAAACCCTGTGGAAAGGACCCCACATCATCAAACACTACCTCCGACAGGGGACATACATCTTGACGGAACCGGATGAGACATGTCTTAGCAACCCCGTCAATGCCTTTTACGTCAAGAATTTTCACCCATAAGGGCCACAACGGCCCTTACCTAGAGTGAAAGTACACAAAACCCAATCACCAAAATATTTTTGACCCAAAGAATTATGTAAAAAACATGCTCAAAGTGCCACCATGAACCACCAACTTGAACCCTATTTCAGATTTGCTGATGGAGCATTGCGATGGTCTCAAAACATAGCTGCAGCTGCCTAGGTCATCTACCACCCTGATTGATCACCACTATGTTCAAACGACGTGTGCATCGGATCAGCAACAAACAATTAGGTAGAATATGACACCGTCATCAGACTTCTGTGCGAGGCCATTCATTAGGGTATCTGCCATATGCATGTCTACCTCGATTCCCAGTTAGTAGTATCACAGTTGAACCAAACATTTGAGACCAGAGACACACACTTGTTTAGAAAATATTTGCATGCCAAAATGTTAAGCAGACAATTTGATTACATTACATTTTCACATGTATCAAGGAATAAAAACCAAATAGTTGATCGCATAGCTAACAATATCCTAGACTGGAATTTATCTCGAATAAACCATCGTCCATAAAAAAAAAAAACATAGGTATCCATTAGCATAACAAATAATATATAAATCAAAATAAATATCACACCATGTAGAGTCGCAAAAAGATCTCTCATATATATATCAAAAAATATGTGTATCTGAGTACAAAAAATAGTATCATTGGCCCACTGGCCAGCCCGAAGATACAAAAGTTGTCAAAAATAAGGGAAGCATCCTCATAACGGGTGCTTTCCCTATGTAAAAAAATACTCTATGGGGGTGTCCCCTCAAGAGGAGCACCTGGACCCACCACCGCTCTTGGTGCTACCATCAGAGCTGTTGTCGCCACTACGATTGCTACTCGACATAGAGTGGGCCGATAATCCCTCTCACGAGCCATCACCGTCTCTAGCCAAACCTCCTAAAAGTCATCCATAAAACCTTGAGCAGGCATACCATGGGTCAAGTGGTCCACTCGACCCCAAAAGTCCTCAAGATTAGTCACCTCAGCCGTAATTACTGCAATGCGTGCCTCTGCTGCATCTGCACGAGCTCACTCGGCCGCAACCTTTGCTACAGTTGAGCTGCTACCCTCACTAGAAGGGCTAGCACCATCTCCACCAGGTCCACCGGCACCACCACCCGGTCCACCTACACCACCTCCTCCCTAACCACCTCGAGGTCGGAGCAGAGGGTCATGCCCCACCATTCGGGCCATGGGGCAACCTACCTTACCAACATCTGCACGAGTAACCGAACTAATGTTAGTGTCAAGAACAAAACACATAAGTACATAAATACTCGAAAAAATTCAAAAAAATATAACACATGCATGCAGGTCCCCAAACATAACCAAAAGGGAGACCCATGTATGGGTCACCCCGAAAGTCCATCCCCACATATGAGTATGGCAAGAACATCTATGGGTTGGCCTCAAACTAGGCCTTTATTGTGTCATTCCAATAATGACCCACCATCCCACCACCGCCTCATGGCATCACCGGAACCCACCTCCTCATGCGTGGCTCTCACACCCCCCTAATAGGCATCGCCACCACCGGCCTCAGTAGCACCACCCTCTCATACATAATGCTGCATATGATGCTAGCGTGCGCAAATGAATTAGATCCATGTTGGACCTTGTTAAATTGTGACACCATCCCATCAAAACAAAGTGAGTGAAATCAAATAAGTGTTTGCCCCTCAATCGGCGTAAAACTCCAACCTATGGGCCCGATGCTCGATGTGGAGAAACCGACCCCACCAGTCGCACAATAACTACCAGAGCACACCACTCTACCAAATTTGTCACTGATGCAATGTTGATGCACCCCTCAGTAAGAGGTGCACCATTGCAATGTCGCCTCTGGAATATGTCTAGGTTCACTCTCCCAGTAGGAAGTGGGTACCTCAGAGCCTCACCCTGAGGCAGTAATCCGGTCACAAAGTATATATTCATCTCTGGACAGATAACCAGGTTCATCCCCCAGAGTACGAACATGTTTCACCTCCGGCACCAATGTTGTATAATGCAATGGAGTAGTCGGTCCTGAGACCGAAGGAACTTGTTCTTAGCAAACTTCAAAAGGCCCCATGCGGCCAACTGACGACGTGCCCTAGCATCAGTAGCTAGAGCGGTCTGGATCTCAGGCCAATCCTGCTATCTCCACACTAACCTATCAAGAAACACATGCACCCATCAATATAGAGAAAAACATAAAAATAGACAAAAAAAAAATAAAAAAATTGTCATCATAGCCTTTGTGCACCTATCCCTTAGGCTGACGCGCCCTTGTGCGCCTGTATTTTTTATAGGTGTGCCTGTGCATGAAAAAAGGAGGGTACAATGCGCCCTCGCATGCCTATCCATCATAATCATGCGCAAAGGAGGAACCCTTTTGCTTATATTTTCTGCGCAATCTAGGGCAAAAAGTCACTCAAAGGCCGTACAAACCTAATTTGTACGACCCCCGACACCCTCAAGCTAAAGAAATTAAAATGCAGGATGTCATGAAAGTTCCTCGGCATAATATTGCTAGTCCCTGGTACATGGGATGACATGACAGGAAAGGCTCTCCAAACACCTCTGATCTTCCAAAACTCAACAAGTACAAATGAATAGGATCAAGGCCATAATCCCATATTTATCGCCCTTTTCCAGAACTTTAGAGGTTCTTAACAGGAGATCAGAAGTTCCATTCTACAAACTGTAAGTGGCACGATCATCAGTATGCCATGATGAACGAAAGCGATGCCACACATTCACCTTCCAAGAAAAATAAAAATTTCAGCACCGGCATGTATGCCATATCCCATCTTATTTTTTAAAGCCATGTCTTTCAATAATATTTGATGAAAAGAAGATGCTTTCACTTGGGGTAGTTTTTTTTGCAGAAAGAACCCGCAACCCACTTACAACACCATCCACTGAAAATCTCGGAGTAGGTATCATTATATCCCCAGCATGATAGAGTCCCAAAAAACTTTGCATATTCTGACATCATTTCTCCATCAGAAATAACCCATAGGGTCCTCATACCCGACCGTGTTTATCATCACCTCACCCTGCACATGGTAAACGTCCACATTGGTCAGTAGAGCCTCCCCTCCATGGCGCTCGTCACCCAAAGTAGACCATATATCATAGCACAAGTGACGCCATGGTCATACCATTTCAGTCCGGGAAACACCTCATGCCAATCTATTCATCATGCATCAGGTCAAGTTTACCATTCAAACTAAAAATCCCCTTCCCTGAGATTAGGCTGTACAAGTAGATTGAAAGTGCACCTCCATGCACTGCATTTTTCCCACCATACCTCCATCAACATAATCCCATCTACGACACTTCTTCATCTACTTCATCAACCCTGCACATGAGACCAACCAATGGGACCCCCACCCCCAGCAAAAAATTGTCCTCACACCTTCAGTGGGTGAACCCTTTCATTTTTTTGGGTACCCGTCTCTATGTTTTGTACAAACAAAACCTCATTATTTTATTATTTTTATTAAGTGTACAAAGACCACAAACAATGCACTTCGCCGCTTCGCCCTCATATTTCATCTTTTCCCCCATGGCAACAATCCATCATTCCCCTTGGTTGGAGTATTTCACCTCCACGCACACACCATCTCGACATTCATAGATGGTTCACACCCACCTTGGAAGTCCTACCGACTCCAAGGATTTTCCCTTCAAGAATACCTATGACTGTTGCCAAGCTACTAAAGTATACTCCGACCTCAGGCTACTGAATCCCCATCATCCAATTTTAGTCACTTCTCACCAACATGCCTATGTTAAACCCATCACATCTAGGTCCCTGATACCTTAGGTCGGCAGGCCATGGTTCGTTTAAGGCTTCCTTTTTGTCAACCTCGACACCTCTTTTCCAAAAAGGAAGTGGTACCTTGGATCACCCCTCCCTATGCAAAGGGGTATCCTCGGGTGGCACTATGGGAGACATCATTGTCCACAGATGTCATCGATCCTCCTGACATTCGACTATAGAAAAAGCTTTCATGTCATGATGGTATCATACCTTAAAACCATTGCACTTTAATCATATCCATCAAAGACCCGTGCCTCCATAAGCGTCTTTTTCAACAGTGCTTGGACAGGAAGGTCCCAACTAGTACATATGCATACATTATGCATACGGGTAGCACATTCCACCTATCGTCAAAGAAAAATGCCACTGAGGGCGTCAGCAATCATCATCAACAACCGCCAGCATCACTACCACAGTAGTGACACAGACAACACATCTATCTCTCAATTTTGTTTAACTGGCCATAGCATCAAGAGCATGGGACATGCCTGCCTTGTTGAAATTTTGTATATATGTTGTATATTTTGTTTGCTTTCAGGGGTCCCTTAGGCCATGGTCATCTCGGAAATGGTGCAAGGTGTTATCAATTCCAAGATTCATGTAGCCCTCTCTCTCTCTCTGTGCACGATACATAAAAGAAACTATAGTGTATTTTGGCTATATAGTTCTTCCTAGACATCACACATTAGGGGGCAACTGTTAACACTAGAAAATTGTACAACAAAAGATGACATTAAATAATTTCAAGCCTAAGGATTTACAGAGTAGGAACAGAGTATGGAATCAAGAAGTATTTAAAATCTCTAAGGTTTTGAGAAAATAAGATTTGAACGAGTCTTAAATGCTAAAATGCGCGCTTAATCCTTCGAGAGGAGTGCCTTCTGCGCGCCTTTTTTCTCGATAAGTGCACATTCCTGGAAATGGAAAAATTTCACTTTTTGGGACCACACAAAGCAAAGGAAAGTTACTCCTTATATGAAGTAGCCTAAGGATAGCCACCAACGCCTCCTTAGACATTATGTGAGCACACAAAGGAATATTTGGAGCACACAATGGAATCATACCTCTCCCTTGGGTCACCATCCATCATGTACCAATGGAGGGAATGAGGATTTGAAACTCCCCTATATAAAGCCACCAAGAGATGAAAAATGGGTGATCACATTGTTATTCTAGCCAAAGTTTCCCAAGAAACACTAGTAGTGTGTCACCCGGAGTTGGAGCTGAAGAGGACTCGATCATTGGCCACCCAATAGTCCTAGTCCACCACGACAGAGAGAGAGGGAGATTGCATCAGAGTCAGAGCTTGGAAGGAAACATCCTTGCATCGGGACCTAGAGCCATTGCCTGAGGGCCCTTTGGCAAGTGGGTAAAACTTCTTCTCCATCTCAAACATTTAATAAGAAGAGGCCTTAGAGCCGTCATTTGAATTATCATCATTTGACTCTATTTATATCTTCTGTATATTTGTGCTTTAGTTTTAGTTTAACTTGAGCATACATTCACATATTTTTTCCTTTAGATTATATGATTCTGAGCTCCACCACTTCTACCTGTTACCAATAGTTTAAGGAGTAGACCACACTCTTTAAACTGGTGCGATTTCGTACACCCATGGGACAAATCCACCACAACATAGACCATTTTAATGCTTTCCAATGAAAAACTGAGGATCTTTCTCTTAACATCTTTTCTACCATGATTTTGGAATTCGTAATTTTGGCTTGTATAGGATATGGTATCAAGTACTTAGTTGTCATTCGAAATCTGGTATTCATGTTGAAAGATTATGTATACAACTGTCCTTTTCATAACTTCATCATATTATCTCAAGATTTTCTTTATTTGACCTTGGGTTTTGCATATTATGTCAAACATGTTTTCTTCATTGCATGTCATTTCATTATTGAAATTTTCCTTACTTTGTCATTGTACGACAGTGATCTCTACAAAATTTATATTCAAGGAAGCATTCTAGAGGAATTTGGAAATATGAAGAGCCTTATTAGCATGGACTTGTATAACAACAACATTACCAATGAAATTCCTCGATCATTGGGGAATTTGAAGGAACTTGTATTTTTGTAAGTTTTCTTTCTGTTATGTCTAAATGGTCATGATGGAAACATCCAAACTGAGATTATAATTTTTAGAGATAATGTCTCGGATAACAAAATGAGTTGCTCCAGTTCTCTTTCATTGTTCATACCATATGATTTCTTGTTGATGATTGTATTATAATCACTGAATGAACAACTTCCTTAACAATAATTAATTAACTAGAAAAATTCCCAGGGAACTTACTAAACTTTCAAACCTTAAAGTCATGTAAGTCGATTTCTTGTACATATTTTTTTTTTTTTAACATGTAACAATTGAATATAAATTACTCCAACCTTTAATGGTTTATTTTTATGATTTGATATTCACTTGCAGGGATGCCTCCAATAATAATTTTTGTTGGACTATTCCAACAACTAGACCATTTGAACACTTTCCAATGACAAAGTGAGCATATTTCTCTTGACATATTTTCTACCGTGATTTTGGAAGAGTTTTTTTACAAGAGTGTTTGCATTTTAATGTTTATGGTATCCATTTGGTCATGTCTCCAAGATTGATTCTCTGTGGAGTTTTTTGCTCTATGCTTTGCTACTACCATATTAATTTGAGTTTCTATTATTTAATAATTCTGGATGCAAAATACAGTGACATTGCAACATATATTTTCATATTGAAATTGTATATTATAATATATTATAGAATTTGTACCCTAAGGAGATGATTTTTGCTGAACTCCAACTAATATAATCCTCATTTCAAAGAAAATTGTACTAGAAGGAAATTTAGCTTTGAATTAGAAAAATGGAATATATTCTGAAAAATATGTTTTCTAATCAAATATAGGCTGGTTTCCTGATCATTGAAAAAACAAGTCATGACAATAAGAAATGATTTTGGACACGATGAATTGCAAAACTCTCCAACTCAAAAACAGGTTAGCATATTCATTTTTTTCTGCATCATAGAAAAATGAATGAGTAACATTAAGTTTTCTTTGAATAATTATAGAATCATTTCAAAGATTCTAAATGGAAATGGCATGTGCTAATCTTGCACAATTAATTACAGGGAAAACAAGGGGCATGCATAATTTTTTGGTTTATGGGAATTGGATCCTTTTTCCCTTGGAATAGTATGTTGACAATTCAAGGTTATGATATTGAAGCTATATTCTCGGTTAGTATTGAAATTTACCAAGTTTTGTCTTATTCTTTTTTAGTTTCTTGTTGTAATCTTGTGTCAACAATACTTTGCTCCACCCATTAGATCTCTACTAACCAGTTTTATTGTTGAAGTGTCACTGCTTATTAGAGATAACTAGAGGAAACAATAAAACTACAAAAGTGGAGTATGAGACATTCTTGGTAGAAATTTGCTAGCTCTATTGTGTTTATTTGTGACATTTTATTTTCTTTGTTTATACAGGTCATCTGGCCACATAGTGACCACTATTTCCCAACTGAAGAAAACCTGTTCGAGTTTCTTGTTTTTATGGGGAAAAATGGCATTAACAATATTTCTAATGTTGAGGTATATATTGTATAAATATTTTATAGTCTACTTTACTTTTTATTCCTATTTTCATCGAATTTCATGTCTTATACATTTTTTTTGGTCAGAAAATGAACTCAATATTGATGGTAGAAGCAGGGATTGAAGAAAGAGGAGAACAACAACACTATAGAGAAAAAATGAAAATTAAAGAGAGAGAGGAGAATTGGTCTAGTGGTACTCATAGATTGAATATCTTCCATAAGACACAGATGGAGATTGATGGTCAAGTTTCCAAAGTTGGTGAATTCACGTGCAATGCCTTGGCAACACAATGACATTTTTTTTGAAGTGATGAAACAATACTTCATGTGTAAATTTTATTCCAACCAATATTAAGTTGGAAAATCATATTGTAATATTTGAGATTTTATATAATATACTTTATCTGGTTGAAATTATTTATAGTTGCACTTAATAGTGTTTAGTATTGTAATTCACATATGCAACTTTGTGTTTTCATATTAGATGAGCATGCACATTTTATGACATTTTTTAAATCATACAAATTAATTTATGTTGATTAATAATGAACAAAAAATCAATTTAAACCTACTAAATTAGTAGTTTATGTTGATTAATGATGCACACAAACAAAATGAATGTACCACTAAATTGTTCATTTATAATGATTATTAAGGAAAGTAAATGAAATGAATATAAAATACTAAATTATTCGTTTATATAATGAATATGAAACTACCAAAAAATGATAAATGACTACAATAAATGATAAATTTGTGATTACAAATGATGACTAAATTTTTCATATATACGACTATTAGTAGCTAATTTATAGTATCTTATAACACGACCAAAATTTAGTCATATTTCTTTGGTCATTAATTGGTTTCAAACGATGAATGAAATTTGCATATATATGACTATTAGTAGTTAATTTACAATATCTTATAACAAAACCAACATTTTAGTCACATTTCTTTGGTCATTAATTGGTTTTCTCGGGTGATCATATAGTAATATATTTTGTTGTATATTTGGTCTTTAATTGTGAAAATTAATGACAAAATCCATGACTAAATTAATGACCAAATCAGTGACCAAATTAGTGACTAAATTAATGACCAAATATACTACTAAACAAAAAAATTGAGATAACCAATTAATGACTAAGCTAAAAATGACTAAAATTGGGTCGCACTATAAGATACTATAAATTAGATATTATTCGTCACCGATTGAAAAATAGTTGTTTATATGAAAATTTTAGTAATTTTTTAGTAACTAATTAGTCATTTTGTACTAGTGTGGACATCTATACTGGAAAAACACTACCAAAAAAATCCTCAGGGCTGGTTTTTACTGGCCTACCCTTTTCCTTGATATTCACAAAAAAGTAACCTCATGCCATAAATGCCAGATATTTGAAGGAAAAAGAAAGCTTTTACCCCTGACATTAAAGCCTATATCAGTTAAAATCCCTTTCCAATAGTGGGGACTAGATTTCATTGGTGAAATCCATCCACCTTCCTCTGCCCAACATAAGTGGATTCTCATAGCCACTGATTGCTTTACTAAATGGATCGTTTTAGTCATTAATATTTTTTTCACTATCTTTGGATGCTTATAGAATTTTTATAGTTTTCTGAAAAAAATATTCCTTGAATATCTTGATTTTCATAAATCTCATTGCCTTCACTATCTTCATAAAACCTTTTCCCTATCTATCAGTTTACCATCTCAAAGTCACCATGTTTCTCTTAAAATACTCATTATGGGTTCATACCTCTCCTTTTCATTCTTATTTCATACTTAAAACCTCATTTCCCTATCTTCCCCTGTCAATAAACTCCATCCTCCCTCTAAGATTTCTTGTTGCTAACTCATTCCCATGTACGCTTGAGCATAACAGCACTTTTGGAAATTCTCTTTTCACTTGAAAGTTTTTAAGTTGAATTTCATTCAAAATCAGGTCAAAAAGTACTCCCATTAGGTCATTAGGGTTTTTAATTTTTTTAAGGTCATCCTTTCATTCTGATGATATCAGCACACGTATGAGAAGGATTGATTATGATAAACATATTTCTAGCTCCCCAAAAATCCTTGGATGTTTTAAGCACTACTTTTCCTTTTCTAGAATTTGGCTTAGATGTAATAGAATGTCGAGACATGGTTATTCAAGAAAGACCTAAAATTTCCAAGGAGGATTGTCTTCTCAGTCCAAAACTTGCAAGTGAGAAAAATGGACAATTTTGGCACTTCTATAGAGGTGTTGGAAGATTTATCAATAGAAGTTACTGATGATGTAGATTGCCTACTCCTAAATGAAAACAATTTACAGCAAGGGAAAGAGGAAAAATATGTTGTTGAAGATGACTAGAGCAATCAACTTGTTAGTCCATTTGAGTGCTAAGGTAGTGATTACTTGTAGGAAAAAAAACATGGAGGAAGCACACAAGGAAAAATATGAAGGAAGTCTATTAGAAAATATTGATCGAATATGGAAAAAAGGTAAGGTGAACTACATATAAATGAATGAACTTGAAAGGGCTATAGATAACTTAGAAGACAACATTGATGATTGCTGAAAAGAACTCCAAGCCACTCAAATATTTGGAAAAGGTAGCCAGAGAAGGTGGAAAAGATAAGTTGAATTTTATGGTGGAAACTATAGAATAATTTAAATATGATAATATATGTCGAAGTGAACATGTCAAACCTCAATGAGCAAAAGAAAAGCCACTTCAATGACTTCAGCAACCTGCAAGGAAAAAAGTGTCAAAGAGTATCCTTGATAAAGAAATAAGACTTCAAAACATTAGAAAGTGGGTTTTTCAAGTTAAATTAACTCCACAAGCTTATAAAATCCCATTTTACATTTCAAATGAATCATTGTTACCTTTCAAAAGATCGAGAGCGTTTAGCAAGGAAGATTTTTTTGGTTTTCTAAGTGAATTCGGGTTAAACTTCTTGGCGTTGCACGTTTTCCTTGGCACTTCATGCCTAGGAGTTGGTGCTACGCCCTTGCTCGTTTTCCTCAACACATTTTTTGAAGGTGTTGTGTGCCTGTAGGCTGGAATTGCACCCTTTCCAAAGCGTTGTGACCTTGCCAGAAGGACCCCATGCTAATTTTCCTTGGCATTGCACACTTAGAGATTGGAGCTACGTGCTTGGGTTGGCGTTGCACCCTCAGCCATTGGTGCTGCACACCTAGATAGAGGAGTTTTCCAAGGGTTGGGGCCATCCAAATCACTTCAAATCTCTTTCAAATATTTTCCAAATTCCTCCAAGCACTCTTTAGTGGTAAGTTCATACCATAGCCCATTTTTAAGCTATTTGGTTCATCATTTAATCAATGGAAATGAAACCATAAAATAAACCCTAAGTTTAGCTTGAGATCACTATTTTATCCCTATTTCATCCTCCTTAAAGAAAATCAGTCATAAACAAGGCTAATTACATTAATTGAGGGTTTTCATTCATATAGTTTGTCACAATACCCATTATCTTTCACTCATTTGATGTATTCACACTCCTTCCCTTCATTATGCAAAGCTTCCATTTCTTTCCTTTCCCCTCATCTCATTTCCACTTACACTCTAGGGTTTTATAAAACAGAGTTTAAAGTGTTAGAGAAAGAAGACATTGGCATGGTTGGTGAGGCACAAATGCCAAGGAGACATGATCATAAGGGAGGGATGATAAACATGTTTGAACCCATCAATACAAGAGAACACATGGCCTCTCCCCTCACTATTTCTTGCTTTAAGCATGTGGGCTGGTTTGAGTTTTGTGAGAGAGTGCAGCAATTCAAAAATTACCCAGAGTTGACAAGACTATTCATAATAAATCTACATGATAAGTAGGTCAATCTTGTTGGAGTTACATTTGAGATGTCCACTAATGCCATTGCAGCTACTACAGGGATACCTTGTGTGGGAGAGAAGTGGTTCAAACAAGAAAACCTAGACATGAGTTATTTTGAACCATACCTCAAACCTGGGTATAAATATCACCACAAGCCCATCTTCCCTTTTTCTCACCTTCTTGATAGATATGCACCCATGATGAGAATAATAATTAAGTATTTCACTTTTGAGGGAAGTTTTTCCCGCCTCTACTCATACCATATCCGTCTTCTTATGCATTTCGCTAGAGTTAAGATGTTGCATATACCATATTATCTTTTCCGTAGCATTGAAAAAGTGGCTTACATTGTGAAAAATAGAGATTACAATTAGAAAATGCAAAGCCTATTTCATCATTCACTCATCAAGATGGTGGTCATGCATCAACTACATCAGAAAAACATTCCATGGGATACATTCATGGCCAATGAAGTTTTCAATACTCCACTTGACCATCATTAGCAAGATATTCTTTCATCCTCTCATCCCCCCATATCCACTTCTCCATCACATCCCACTATTCATACATCACCATCTACTCACATTCAGTCACCTCATATTGATCCTACCTCATAACCTTTCCACAACCCTTCACCCTCATATCATGATACCGGAGCATCAAGCAAGGAAAGGAACATTGAGACAGCTGGCACTAAAATGATTGACATTGAGCCATTTCCTTTCACATATCAGAGAGGTCACAGTCATGTGTTTTCTTCACTTGAGGTGAAAGGAGCCATGCCTTCCTCATCAACAAAACATGTTGATAAGGGCAAGGAAAAGGTTACAGAGCATATCATTGTTGAGGAGGAGGATAAACATGAAATTGAGAAGGAGTTTCAATTGATTGACCTTGATGATGAGGATGAGGAGAGAATTACCAATATGTTGATAAAAAGGAAGGATGCCAATATTAGTGAGCTTCAAGCTAATCTTGGTAGGGAAAATAATGTGATTAAATTTTTTGAGCTAGAGAATCAGCAGTTGAAGACAAAGCAGGCTATTAGTGAGGTCAGGGTAATCAGAGCTCAGAAGGAGGCTGGAAAGGCCAAGGCTTTGCTAGATGAGACCTTGGGTAGTTTTGATGGTAGTGATGATGAGTAAGATCAGCTTCCTTGACAGAGGCCAAAGACTATTGGACTAAAGAGGGATTTAGCTAGGGAAAGACAGAAAGAGGCATAATTCGCAGAGCAACTCACTCCAAGTGAGTTGTTTGCCATATAGATTAGCAAGGATAGGGAGTCACAGCTTGAAAGGGAAAATTTTCATTTAGAGGGTCAACTATAGAAGGAAAAGAGAGACACCGACATTCAGAGGAAGATGGCAAGGCATTATGCCATGAGAAACATGATTGCAAGGGCCAAGCTTAAACAAGCCCATGCAATGATTCGGGCTTTAATCGAGGAAAAAGAGAAAGAGAAGCTCAATATCCTTGCTGATGTGTCCCTCCAAGCCTCTAAACCTTAATTAGAAATCTAAATTCCAATTTTGGCACTTTTTTACACATTTTGAATTTTTCATAGTTTGACTTGCAGAAAATTGGCCAAATGTGCAATGCCACTGGCGTTGAACTCTTTTTTTGGGCCATCTAAATGGAAAACGTTCAACATATTCATATTCCTAGTGAAAATTGCATCAAACTCAAAACGTTTCGGAGGATGTGGAGCAAAACTGGTCCCTTAAAAAGGCCAAAAACTACCAAAAAATCACCTTTCTGCCCTCTTTTTGGCACTGGCGCTGTGCGTTTAGTAGTCTTGGAAGAAGTGATTTTTGACAAAGAAGATGGGCACCATTTTGGAAAGTGAAAGCATATTTGGAAAATATACTCAGAGAAATTTCCAATGAGCCATCATGGATCTCATTTGGACACCGGGAAGTCCTCCAAAAGTTGGGAAGGCCTCCAAAAGTTGGTTGTAAGACAGGCCATTTTTCCAGGCTTGGCGCTGCACATTTGCACTGGCGCTATGCCCCTGTACCTTGGAGCTGCGCCCTTACTAGAATTTATTGCAAAATATATTTAGAAGCCTTAAAGTCAAACATTTTCCAAAGTTAACTTAGAAGTTATGTTAGGAGTTATTATTGCAATAAATGAGTCTTAGATATTTTGCCTTGGGCCTTGCATGGTCTCAAAGGTCAAAATGCATTAACTATGTAATGAATGCAAATTTGAAACCCTAGCTAGGGTTCCCTCCTCATTTTGTAGATAAATATTGCATGGATGCTTCATGTTTTTGTTGGTTAGTTGGTTGTTGAGCTGAATATTGCATAGAATTGGAGGTGTAAAGAAGTTGGCTTTGGAGCTTTGTAACTATTTTGGACTGAATATCAAAGGAACAATCACATTTACATGATTCATGGAATTTGTTAAATGGTGTTGTTGTTCTAATTTTGTAATTTTTTCCTTCTATTTTCCATTTTGTATATCAATTTCTCTTGTAACAGAACATAAAAGTTAGGTTAAGATATAATGTTAGAGGCACCTTAAGTCTGTATGCTTTTTTTTGTTTAAATTTTTTCCTCTGCTAGGTTTGATTGGAGATTTTAGGAGTTCCCTACTATTCAGTTCCATATAACTTGTTTTCTTGAGATTAATTAAGTATGGTCTAGCCAAAGAAGTTTATTTTTTTCCCTGTCCTTTGGTTCTGCTTGAAATGTTGTTCTCGAGGCCTTCTTTGAAAATTTCTTACTAGGGTTTAGGCTAAATAAGTTTATGGTTTTCCCTATCCTTTGGTCTATCTTGAAATGTCATTTTAAAGGTCTTTGAGTATGATTAAATAACTTAGGATTTCCCTGATCTTTAATCATTACTGAAATGTTATCTTGAATGTTTTCTTTGTCTGAAAGTAAATAGCTAGTTAATTTAGGAGTTCCCTACTCTCTAGGGTTTGCTGGATTGTTGTCTCAAAGTTGACTTGATAAATCTAGGCCAAAGAAGTTTATGGTGTGCCTCGTCCTATGATTCTTTCTTAAGCATAGTGATCTTAAAGACTCTTCTTGTTCTAGTATATGTTAAAGGAATCTTAAATGCCCTTGAAACCTACTAAAATCACAACTTAATGTTCATTTCACACCCCCATAAGCTATTAATATCCATTTGGATTTGTTAACTTGCCCTATGAAACACCCTTGATTTGTTGTTGTACTCTTCAAACCTTTCAGAGACCCCATAACCCTGTTGGGGTCTCGTGATTTGGAAGATTGGTATACCAAATTACAAGGCAACATGGAATCAGTCTTTGGAGCCCTAGGACCTAGCCTTCCTAGACTCAAAGAGGGATCTCTCTATCTATTTGCAAAGGATATGAACTTGTTTGCTTTGTAGGGTTGATTTTAGGCTGGTTATTAAGTGTGAGGTTTTTGTTGTTTGTTTTGGTTGTCTATAATAATCAAAAAGCATAAATAGAATGAGGAAATATCTAAGTAATTGGGAAATGGAGTCTAATGAAAGTCATGATAAATTCATCAATGGATCGGGGAGTATCATAGGGAAAATATAACTTGGCCAGTGGATCTTCAAGTTTTAAAGGGGTTTATGAGATGGACATCAATTGTAAGAATGAAAAGTAGGGTAAATGGAAATTAAGAATCCTTTATCATATGTACTTCTCAACAAAGGGACTTAAAATATCACAAAATCATGAAGAGGCAATCAATAGGCAGGGAAAACCATAAATTCTAAAATCCACACTTCAACAAGTAATATTTCAAGACAAACATTTTCAATGAAATATAGAAGGTGAGAAGCTCATTTAACTTCTAGTGATTTCATCTTCAAGGATAGAAAACACTTAAGGCACACATATAATTGTAATCAAACAAGATGGAACTCCTAAACATCCCTAATTATAATTATGAAGATATCTAAAAAAATTAGTTAAGTAAGTACAAAGGGTATGATCGAAACAAAATCTCTTTGGCAGACTTTAAAGAATGGTACTTTAGAGAAAGACTTCAAAAAACAGTGTTTAAGTGGCAGCAAGTAAGCAGGGAAAACCATAAATCATGCTTGAAACCAACTATATTAAAATATTTATGAAATAAATAGGCTTAGGGGGTCCAGAGAGCAATTAATAATTCTCTAAAATGTCCTAGCAGAAGAAAATATTAAGGCAGTGAAGAATAAACAGAACTAATGTTCTTTCAAAAGACATTTTTAACCTAGAAATTGTATTCTACTGCAACGCAGAAAGGTGGAAACATAATGAAAAATAGGAAATAAAAATAATAGATTGAAAGCACTTCACCAAAAACCAAGCTCAGCGATCCAATGATCTAGCCTCCTCCATCAATAAACAAACCAAGACATCCACAAGTTCCAAGAGACTATGTATTACTTCAAAGAGTCATCAAATGCCAACAAGATAATGAGTTTAGATGTAGTATTTATGTTTTGAATGAGGAGGTGAAGCCTCAGATAGGGTTTGAGTATCATTTATTACAGAGTAAGTGCATTCCTAACCTTGAAGACCATGCAAGGCTCAAGACATGAATATCTGCAACTGCTTCTCTATTTTAATAACTTCTATCTTAACTCCTAAGGAAAAATAGGTGAATGTGTTGACTTTAAGGCTTATTCATAAATTTTACAATAACTTTTTGACAGATAAAATATCTTTGACTCAGCACAATAACTGCCTAATTCTTTCTTGAAGGAAACAAAGTACTTAGGTGGCTAAAAATATATTTGAGAGGAATAACTATTGTGAACTGAGTTATTCAAATTTTTCTTGGGTTAATTTGTCCTTTGTCTGTCTTTAATCTCTTTTTTAAGCCTTAAACTCTATCTTTATTCTTTGTTGTCTACTCTTTATCACTTTTCTTCAATTTTTTTTTTTTATCTCTTTTCTATTCCTTTAATCTTCTGATTATTTCTTTTGATCCTTTGCCTTTATCCTTTTAATCACTGTCTGCCTGGCTAATATTTTGTTTTTATCCTTTGATTAAGATTAGCTCTTAACCCTTTTGAGCTTCCTTTCTTCTATTGTTTCTTTGACTGTTTGTGTTTGTCCTTTGTGTAGGGACATGTTCTTTATGTGCCAGAGGGTTTATGATCCATTGATGAGCATGCTTTGATCATCGATCAAACCCTAAGAAGGCCTCTGATCTCCTTAGTTTTGGATTTAAGACCCCTGGATCACCATCCAGGGGTTTCATTTATCGTTCTAGGACTATGGGATGGAATTTTGGAATTCTCCACCATTAAAACATGCACATAAAACAAAATTTTAGACTTTAAAACCTACGGGAGGCTTTACTATAATTTCATGGGTTTTGAGTTGTCGGGAGGTGATTGCATAGGGAGGAATGGAGCAAGAGGTGGGGTTTCGAAAGTAGAACCAGGCATAACTTTGAATTTTGGAGTGGGGATGAAAGGCGGTTTTGATAAACCGGGGTGGTTTATCATGTGAATTGGAGGCGATAAGTGGTTTAGTGCGGTGCGCATGTGATTCCATTAGGCGATTGACACGTGGCAATTGGAAAATGACCTATTTCACATAGGTTGGAAGTTATTAAACCCATCACAATTTTCTATGCGATATAGAATCTAGGCCGTCAGATCTCAGATGATGAGATCTATGGTGAAAAATGATCCGGGGAGTGACGTGCAGGTTTGGAGGGTGGAGCCTGGGGGCAGGTGGCACGATATGAATGGAGTCGAGGGTAGTGGAAAGTGGCGCTGGACGTGAGGTGACGTGGGGAGTTTTTGTTGGGTAGCGTAGGGTGATAGTAATGCGGGTTTTGGTTTTATCGATGGGGAGGGAAGCGACAACCGTCGGATTGGGGTCCAAGGCTCCAGATCAATAGTGGAGATAGCCCGATCAAGGGTGTGGGAGAAATGGATAGGAGGGGGCCCACACTTTAATTTTTTCCAAAGGTTTGGGGCCTTTTCATAAGTTTTGCGAGGTGTATATAAAGTAGGAGGGGTGGAAGTATATCTAAATGGGGAAGGGGCTTAAGAGATAGCCGAGGGCAAGGTTATATGGGAGCAAAGGGGCTGGGGTTTAAGCAGAGAGGGGCTTAAAGCCCATTATGTCAAAAGGGGTGGGTTTTTCACTTTAAACAGGGTTTTTAATAAGATTAAAAGAAGCTGATAGGTCAAATTTTAATCTTAAATAATGTAAAAATAGATTTTTACATTGTTTAATAATATGCTTTTTAGGAAAATGATGAATGAGGGGACTAATGAAGGTTTTGAGGAAGGGAAAAATGGGCTCTTTAAAGGAAGAGGGTTATGAATGAGGGTGAGGGTGATGAAATGAGGCAAACAGGCCTAAAATGATGAAGTCTTTATTTGCAGCAGAAGGGTAAATTTTTAGGAGGAAGAGAGAGGAAAAGATAGTAAGAATATTTAGCTTAGGATAATGAAGGCAGTGAGATTTCTAGAACTCACAATATTTCTCAAATTTTGTTTATAGAAATCTAGGATCATCATTTAGTCATCTTTTGATATCAACAAAAATTACTGATGACTAACAGTGGCTCCACTTGGGGAGGGCATCTTCTCTTTCAAGGTGTCCATAACTCGAGTTTATCAAATCTCTAAGTTTCAGCAGACCAGTCTTTTCCATTGGGCAAATTTTTCCTTCTTTTTTCCTATTGATATTTCTTTGAAGTGGTAATCTTAATAATATACAACATATGATTTATTTCAAACAACATTTCTACCTACCCAATCCTACTTGTCCTAACATTCTTTCTCTTCTTTGAGTGCACTTTGACTGGCAAAATCTTTGACATTTTTATTTTTGAAAACATAAATAAACTATCTACCTCTATCCTTTTTTCTTCCAAGAGTTCAGATTAAACTAGTTGTTACACCATTTTTTGGTCATCTAACCCATTATCAATAGATGGACCCAAGTACACCATGTAAGACCAATTTTACTCCAAGTAAAATTGCTTTCACTATGAAAATAACTTAGTAAATCACCTTTATTAAGTTGTTTATGGTCTAAACAAGAAACCCCATAAGGAATTATTAAATAAATATACATTTGTTTGATTTTCCTCAAGGAATAATTAGTTAAACAATAGTTTAATTAATATTCCTGGTTATATTTAACCCAAAACAAGGAAATTAATTAGATAAATCATTATTTATCTTATTATTTTCTAAAGAATAATTGTTTAAAGCTTATTTAAATAAAATTCTTTCTTAAATATGACTAATTCACACTTAAATAATTAAATAAATCATTATTTGTTTGATTATTATTCAAGAATATCCTTAAAATAATAAATAAATCATTTATTTGTTTATTATTACTTAATCACATCCTTAAAATCATAAATAAATCATTTATTTATTTATTATTTACAAATAAAGGGATTTGACTCAAGTCAAATTCCTTTTCCCTCCAACAAATATAATAAAATATTCTATAAAATTTGGATCTAGATTTGGTTAATAATATTTTAATTATGCACCAATCTCTAGACTAACTCAATATTTTGTTATTAAATAGAAGGATTTTCCCATTCACTTGTCACCTTTTTTTGCCTAAATATCACTCTGGATCTCAACTCTTGGTCTGGCTATTGATCCATTATCATAGCCATATATTCCATTTTTGTCTGGGTTTTCTACACCATCAAGAGAGAGGAATTTTAAATCTAAAGTTTTGAGGACTTACGAGAACCCATCCCATTGAGGAGAACAGGGAACACCCTCTTGTGTTTTCCTCCTAGTTGCCATTAATAAAAAAAATCATTGGATATATTCTTGCCTTGTCTATTAGATCTATGGAGTAAATCTTATTTTTCTACTGTTTAATGTCTTCTAATGCATATATCTAGATTTTTGCATCATTTGTCTTGATCATCTAATTGCAGATCTGAAGATATTAGCAATCATTTCTGCTGTTAGGGTTGTTTGTTATGCGCAGCTAAAGTGGTATTTTTTCATACACTTCGAATCAAGATTCATACTAATAACTGGCGACTCCACATGGGTTTACAATTATGACCGCTATCGTTTTTCTGATCCTTGCATATCCAGCTGCTTCAAACCCTAGGATTTCTCTTCAACCCCTTGTTTTTTCATTTCTTCATGTTGTTTTTAACCCATAAAACCTTAAAACAATAAAAATTCTAACTTCCGTGTGTTTTCAAACCTATTTCGCAGGTGACAAACATTAGCCGCAGCTGAGACGACAAATTTTTCTGAAATCTTCCGCTAAGAGTGTCGAAAGTGCAGGTCTCACTTTTCAGCCCAAAACCTGCTACCTAGACCTCTAGGGCACACTTTACAGCCCAAAAAGTGCGACCTCTGCTGAAAATAGGTCAAAAACTACGACTTGGACTTTTTGCAAGGATTTTTCTGAAAGTTTTCTGGGTTTATCTGAGCCTCTGTTTAGGGTTGTCTGACCTTTGTCTCTTCCTATTTTGGACCTGTACTTGTTCTGTTTCGCTTAAGTAAGTGGGAACCTAGCCCCCTAGGGCTTCGGTACCCTCCATTTTTGTGGAAAAGTGTTTGCTGTTGCAGGTTGTCTGAAATTTCAGAGTCTTCAGCCATTTTTTCAGATCTAATACCTCATCTTCATATCCACCTCAGATCAGCTTGTTATCCATCAAAATATCCTCATTTAGCTTTGTTTGGGTTTTCCTTTAGGGTGCACTTTGCTTCCCTCCTGGAGATGGCCTTTCGCCACCTTTTTTACAACAATTTTTCCTCTGATTTGTTGTTGTTTTCTGCACCACTTTCTAGTAGATTTTGTCTTTTAGATCCCTATCCCTCTTGACCTTAGATCTATTAGCTTTTTTATTGTGTATTGATTAGTTTTTTACTCAGCTATAGACTAGATGTTGAGAGACCCGCCTCCATGGGTTTAGATTAGTGCATCATCAGCTGTTTATTTTCTGTTTTTGCAGGCCTATATACTGACATTTGTAGGTTTATTTACAACCATATAGCACACTTTTTATTTTTCTCTACAAAATTCTGCATTGAAAAATTAAAATTTACACACTTTTACACACACACCCTAAGCTAAAAAGGGCTTGGTTAACACCACTAAGAAAAGACTCTAAAACATTGAAATCAATTGATCCTACACCTTCCTGCCCTTGTCGGTCTCTTTTTCCTTTGTGTCGTGCTTTTGGCATCACCATTGCACCACCAAGGCGTTTATCCCGGAGACTTCTTGGCCTTCATCCTCAGTTTTTGATAGGAAGAATTACTGCTCCACATAGGATTCGAGTTAGTCTTCCACCGAGTCTTCACACCGACTCTTCTTCTGGTCCTTTGGGTTCTCCTTCTCGTTCCACCTTCGGTTCTCCCCCTGACACCTTCACCATGTCTGGTGAAGGACCTTATGCTGGTGGGAACCCCGGCCCTCAAGATGGGAATGCCACTAGTGGGACCGTTACGGATGCTACCCCAGCTGCGCCCTTGTTCCCCTTCATGGAAGGCCTCAGCCTCACCGATTTGGATCGGTTGATAAACGACCCTATACACCATGACGCTAGTTGTCCTGCTATGCTGACAAAGCTCCCTTCTGACATCCCAACGTTTGAAAGTCTTGCTGGAGAAGATCCTTCAAATCACGTTTGATATTTCCACATGTGCTATTCATCTAAATCCATTACCAATGACTTTGTCCATCTTCGGTTGTTCCAAAGAATGCTTACAGGTGAAGCTTCTAAGTGGTATGTTGATCAGGCCACCTCCTCTCATACCACCTTTGCAACTCTTTCCCAAGATTTTTTATCTTACTTCCAACTTCCTCTTCATTATGACACTCATATCGAATTTTTGACTACTTTCCATCAATCATCTTTGACCTGTCTATCCGCTCATGTCCAGAAAGGAAGAGAAGAAAGCACCTATGTCAATAACCTACCTTCGAAGACCGTGTCTACATGGACTGGTTCCTTAGATCTTTGTTGCCTCCTATCAGTAAATATGTCGCATCACATTTTCCTCGAACTGAAGAAGTTTCCCTCCAAATGGCATTAAAATATGACCTGATCTACGCTCAGACAGGTTATGTTTATACCGTTCTACCTGATCTTCCCAGACACGATGGTGCCAATGCACTGGGGGCACCTCATGCCGCCAATGGTATCATTGGAGCTCTCTCTCATCCATATTCTCAACCTCCCATGGGTTTTAGTTTTCCTGGGGGAGGGGGCAGCACCTCCTGCACTTTTCCCCCTCCCAGTAGCACATATCCAGGATATGACATGCCTCCTTTTTTGGCCCAACCTCCTGTTTACCACACTATTACCCAGACCCCTTATCTTTATCTGCAGCTTGGTGCTCCAGCTCCTCCAGCATTAGCACCTCTGCCTCCCTTGCCTCCTCAACCCCTGCAACAGTAGCCACCACCCCCTTAGGAGCAGGTGGATGCACAACAGGGATTTGTGGCTACCCAACCACCTAAAGGTAAGGTGGCCACTCAACCTCTTCCATTTTTTTCCCCCAATAACTATATTCTCATGATGTCATCTGATCAGCCTTCTGAACCTTCTTCTCCTGGCCCTTCACCTTCAGCTGGTACTCATGAGCCCCTTCATCCTCCTAGAATGGTTCCTCCAAGCCTTTACCATCTTGGAACCGTCTCACCTGGTCATTATCCCCCTGGTCAGATATCGTTCCTAGCTCCCCCACCAAGAGTGTACATAATACCTGTTATGGCCACCCTCTCTCTTCCTAACCTGACCCTTGGGATTCCCGTCTGGTACCTCGATCCTCTAGCCACTACCCTTCCTGGTCAACCCAAACCTTATCTTACCTGTTATGGCCACCCTCTCTTTTCCTAACATGACCCTTGGGATTCCTGTCAGGTACCTCGATCCTTGAGTCGCTACCCTGCCTAGTCAACCCAAACCTTATCTTTCTTTGACCCTGGTCCAACTAGTCCCTATGACTTCTCCTGCTGCAACAGTGCCTCATTCACCTCAATAGGAAACACCTCTCATTGCAACTGCTCCGGGTAGGAAGGGAAAAGCTCGCAAGGGGGCATCGAAGGACAAGGCTACCCCAGAAAACCCTGCCCCCTCTCGGCCTCCAAAGTGTACCATCTAGTGTGATTTATGTGATGTTGTCATCCATGCCACCCATACTTGTCTAGAGCTACCTCACCTCAAGTCCATGGTCAATGAGACATTTTCGAAATCTGATATCCCAGAGGTATATGTCACTATACCCGATTCAATCTCGAAATTCAAACCATTGTGCACAAATCACCCTGGTGCTTTATGTGATTTCCATGGCCACTACATTCACCTTTGTCCTCGCCTCAAAGAGTATCGTTCCCCTTTAGAAGCCTTACACCAATTTGAGGCCAAGCACAATGTGTCAACCATTCCCTTATTTTTCCATCTTCCTTCGGCAACACCAGAAGACACAGATGCTCCCATTAACTTTCCCCCTTATGATGTCGAGATAACGGGGCCTTGGTTGGAAGTCCCCGATGAAACCTCCCATGATGTTTTGCCTGACCTCCCTTCAGCACCCTCCCTAGTCTCAACATCGGTAGATCCTATGTAATCTTCTTACTCTTCTATCACCCCTTGTGACGATGTGCATGCGAACCTCCCCTCTCATGATTAGGAGTAAGGTAGCTTCGCCGCGTCAGGTGGTCTTCATCCCATCAGTCACCCCATATTCTATTAAGATGATGACATTATGGAAGAATCCATCGCTCCTCACTTTATCTATTCCCCCTTACATCGAAATCATGCATTCGAACCACATGCACCTTGTGGCCATTACATTGACACCCAATGTTTGGGTAAGGGGGGCACCCATATTGGAGAGACTAGGAGAAGCAGTTCTTCACCACTCTCCTAGAGAATCTAGTCATGATGAATCTAGTCCCATTATTCTTCCACATTTAGAAGAACCTCTAGAGTCCCATATCACTTCAATATCACTCTAGGGATGATACCCCTCATCATTCCTTCAAATTTCATCAGCAACCTAGTCTCATAGACATTGTGGTTGACCAACCTATACGCTTTCTGGGAGAACATCAGTTCGTTATCCAAAATACTATTTTTTGGATATTAGCACCATGTATGCCAACCCATAAACATAAAGTCCATTTGGTTCATATATGCAGTACCAAAAGAGATTGGTAATCATCTATTTCCTTTCTCAAACTGCATAACCATACCGAAAAAAAAAGGCACACCACATCATTAAAAAAAATTTAGATTTCCTTTTTTCTAAATACATTTTGGCATGCCCATAACATGCTTGGGGGTAGCTATGCCCCTCAACCATAAAAATCCCAGATCTAAGAAAAAAACAACACTGAAAACCCATTTCTCTAATAGTTCACACTTTCCAGGTCATTCCCTAGGATATGTAATATTTTCTGCCCAATACCTACTACCCAGGTCGCAGCACAGACCCCAAGAAAGTGCGAACTAGCCTGTTCATGAGCTCTGGGTACTGAAGTTGAACTTTCAACCCACTGAAATGAAAGAGTAGGATTAGGCATCTTACCTACAACTGTCGGATCTCAAATTCCAACAGTTAGTTTATGCACTACAACTGCCACAATATTTAAGGCCTCCTCTCATCACGACATTCACCACAGCTCCACCAGAAAATAAGTGAATCTGGAAGGAAAATGCCTTATTAAAAGAAAACCCATGATTTTTCTTTTGCTTATTGCATCCAAACTGTAGCTCAGTTTGACAAACTATCTATACCATTGGAAAGATCCCACAAGCCCTCAAATGGGTAGCTATTAGCTTTTGTGATTTCATACTTCACCAGGACACATTTTTTCCAAGAAGCACCACTTCACCCTCCCCCAAAATTGAATTTCTTCACTTGAAACACTCGTACCGGGGGCATCATGTTGCCTCCATACTTGTCGACGCTCGTGTCGACTTTCGTCATGAGTTACCATCTTGTACTCATGCTTTTATGGTTCCCATTGGACCCTTTACATATGTGGCAGCACCATCAAGTCACCCTTGTTTAGAGCATCTGAGTAGAGTCATCATGGCATTCATGGAGTCTATCCCGAGTCCCTTTGCATCCCGCTATAGTCCTCCATCATTCATTGCTTGGTCCTTCTCTCGTGTCGCACATTATGGCCTTCAGTCCCACTGTCCCTTATCCCTCATGATGTTGCGTTAGTCGTTGCTAGGTCATCCATGCCTTTTATTCTCTAACAAGGGAAGTAATCCGTTCTCTACTCACTTCCCCCCCATTTCATCATCATCATTGGTGTCAGTCTTTCAGTCACTCTACTATTTTCTCTCGTGCCCTAGTTGAGGATCCCTTATTGCCTCACCTATGGCGGACCTGCTTCTGTCAACATCAACTCATTCATTCCAAAAGACAGGTCTAGGGGGTGGTGTACCTTAGTTCCAGCTTCCACTCTAGTTGGGTGCCTTGGATGAAGCAAAGGGACTCCTTATTGCCCTTTGACTTGATTGTTTCTCAGCTCTAGCTCCTTTCATCATGATCAAGATCTGTAGACACGATGGTTCAGTGATGCAGCAACCGACATTGATGATTCTCGAGTGTGTGTGAGATATATCAACCCTCATGAGGGGGTGGCCCGACAGGTATCCCCCCCCCACACTCAATGACCTCTTCATCACACCCTTTGATGCAACTCCATACATTTGATGATGTCAACCTCAGCCGCTTGCAGCGTCGTTTTGTTTTCATGTATCAGTCAGATTTTCAGAGCCCTTTCCTATGTTCAGGGGCATTTGGGTTGCATTTATATCTCATGTACTCAACTATTATTGTACAAGTCCTGGATTTTATCCCAGGCACAATATGTATGTGGGATTCATTATCATGTTATTTATATGGCTCATGTTTATGCCAGCATATCCTATATTATTCCATCCCGTGGATTTCTGGATTCCTTATTGTTTGTACTATTGCCTCGATGGGCATAGGTATGCCTCCCCCACCGCCTATAGCAGGTACTCACTCATCAAATAGACTTGTCGCACTTGCAAGTTGCCTCCTCAGGGTATAGTTCTTTCAGCACTTTGGTTTACATTATACTTCTCTCTCTTTGACTTCCCCTTCGATGTCTAGTGATTGAGTTCTTACAACATACTTCGGTCATACAATTAGCTCCTAACGCTCGCACGCTGGGGGGAAATCTGTTACACCATCTTTTTGTCATCCAACCCATTATCATTAGATGGACCCAAGTACATCGTGTAATACCAATTTTACTCCAAGTAAAATTGCTTTCACTATGAAAATAACTTAGTAAATCACCTTTATTAAGTTGTTTATGGTCTAAACAGGAAACCCCGTAAGGAAATATTAAATAAATATACATTTGTTTGATTTTCCTCAAGGAATAATTAGTTAAAAAATAGTTTAATTAATATTCCTGGTTATATTTAACCCAAAACAAGGAAATTAATTAGATAAATCGTTATTTATCTTATTATTTTCTAAAGAATAATTGTTTAAATCTTATTTAAATAATATTCTTTGTTAAATATGACTAATTCACCCTTAAATAATTAAATAAATCATTATTTGTTTGATTATTACTCAACCATACCCTTAAAATGATAAATAAATCATTTATTTATTTATTATTACTTAATCGCATCCTTAAAATGATAAATAAATCATTTATTTATTTATTATTTACAAATAAGGGGATTTGACTCAAGTCAAATTCCTTTTCCCTCCAACAAATATAATGAAATATTCCATAAAAGTTGGATCTAGATTTGGTTAATAATATTTTAATTATGCACCAATCTCTAGACTAACTCAATATTTTGTTATAAATAGAAGGGTTTTCCCATTCATTTGTCACCTTTTGTTGCCTAAAGATCACTCTAGATCTCAACTCTTGGTTTGGCTATTGATCCATTATCGTAGCCATATTTTCCATTTTTGTGTGGGTTTTCTACACCATCAAGAGAGAGGAATTATAAATCTAAAGTGTTGAGGACTGACAAGAACCCATCCCATTGACGAGAACAGGGAACAACCCCTTGTGTTTTCCTCCCAGGTGCCATTAATAAAAAAATTCATTGGATATATTCTTGTCTTGTCTATTGGATCTATGGAGTAAATCTTATTTTTCTACTGTTTAATGCCTTCTAATGCACAAATCTAGATTTTTGCAGCATTTTTCTTGATCATCTAATTGTAGATCTAAAGATATTAGCAGTCATTTCTATTGTTAGGGTTGTTTTTTATGCACAACTAAAGTGGTATTTTTTCATACACTTCGAATCAAGATTCATACTAACATTAGTGAACTCTTTTTATTCTCTAAGGATAAACTATTTGACTGTCAAGATTAAAATTTTTGGAAATCTTGATTTTATAAACTATTGACATGAAATTTAAAACATGGTCTAAAATCAGGATTAAGCAGTTTGATCTACCATGGTTGTGGCATTGGAACAAGCTGCACACAATCATTATTTTGCATAAAAAGTAACTTAGAAAGATAAGCTTGTGATCTATCATTTGTAATGCATCCTTATCTTCCTCTTCGGTTCTATTTTGAGCATGTGGAACCTATAAGTCATCAATATTTTTGCATGTTTTGATGACTAGATTCATTGGCTGAGTTTTCTAGAAGCTAATCTTAGTCTGTCAATTTTTCATCTAGAAAACACCTCAAAAATTTTTTTTGTCTTCCTAGCCCTCCTTTTCAACCTATGATGAGAATAGTCTTCATTTTTCCCTACCTATCACAATTCAGCGAAGCCTCCCTGTCTATAGCTGATATAAGTTTGTCTCTCTACCATCAAAAATCCTTTGTTTTGCATACAACCCACTGTCCAACATTTGAAAAAGTGACTACCCCTCAATCCCTGATCATCTTGTCATATGGTAACCTACCCATGCCTAAGAAGCCATTCAAGAGCTGTGAAAAAATTTGTAGGTCTAGGTGGTGGTGTTTTAGGGAAAACTCCCTGGCAAGACTATTTTAAGCCAAAAACCATATTTTTCATCATCATGTCAGAAATAATTTTCTTCCCACCCAACAAACAAAACCCTGGTCTATCCTTAGGTCACACACCACTAAATCTTGCTTTGTCTCTTTTAAGCAGTGCTCACAAGTTTTCAAATTAGGAAAAGAGAAAGACTTTCCCTATCTGAAGAAAGACGATCAAGTGAAATTTCAAGCATTATCATCATGTTATATCAACAAATAATTTCAGTGATCAAATTCATTTCATCAATGCATCTTTGTAGGGGTGCTAGGATAAATGGCACAAATCATTTTTGGGCAAGGGAACATTTCAAGGAACAGCTCCAAGTAAAAAGAACACTTCAGGAAAATATTTCATGATGTGGTAGTTACTAAGGGAAATACAGAGTTTAGAGAGAAGAGCACATACAGGATTCATCCCTGTAAGTCAAAACACCAAGAATGTCAAAAAACCTCCATCAGGGTAAAAAGAGTACAAATTTAGAAAAATGTTGCCTGCAGTGCTTCAGGTCAATTACAATGGAATTTTTTCCCAAAATTATGGGCCAGCTCTCAAAATCAGTCTCATAAAACCAAGAGTGACAGTATTTTGGTGAAAGGCTTCTAGCAGACTAGGCATCAAAATGAAAAGTGTAAAAGGAACAAATGCCTTTGTATCCTACTTTAGCCTAGCCTCTAAAAAAATTCAAGGACAACTTCATCATAAAAAGAGCTAAAATCCAATACCAGGAAGATGGTATTTTCAAGATAGGCACAGTAAACATTTATCAGTTGGAAATACATTACCTGCTCTTGGTTTTTCACAGTGAGTTCTACAAGAAGTCATGTCTTAAAAGCAGAACAGGCACATGGTGCAGAATTTGGTTTTCAAAAAGAGCCTCCTTCATAACAAGCAGAGGACCCATAGAAAACTAGTTCAAAAGACAAATCTTCAAATGATGTAGCAGTGTTAGATGAAAGAAGATTTTTTTTGTTTTAGGATGGCCTCCTTCATAACAAGCAGAGGGCCCAACAGTGGTTTTAAATGACCTGAGTGGTTACATTGGCATGACCTCCTTCATGATAAGCAGAGGGTAAAATCATCAAGTGTTAACTCTGTATTTAAGAAAAATTTGTCATTAATAGACAGAGTTGAGAGACCTTATTTAAAAGAGTTCATTAAATGATAAACAAAGATAACAAGCAGTTGGTGCTTGATGCCTCCATCAGATGACAATTACAAGGTTAAAGTGTTAAGGAGAACCTTCTTCAAATGATAAACAAAGTTAGGCAAGGTTCTGTTTAAGGGAAATTTTGCAAATGATAAGAAAGAGAATTTACATAGTTGATTTGTTTAAAGACATTTTATCATTTGCAAAACAGAGACAGGTCCACAAAAAAGTTGCAAGAAGTTGAAGCCTAAGGTATACATAGAGCACCCAGATGGTGTTTCTAAAAAGCCTTTTTCATAACAGATAGAGGTTTCAAAAAACAAGCTAGTTCAAAGGGACAAAGTCATTTTGTTGCAATACAAATGCAAAGGAAAAAAGGTGGATTTTCGAATTGGCAAAAAGGGAGGGAAAAGGGCACTTTGAGACCCCCTCTCAAACATAAAAGGCCTTCCCGAGTTTTTTTTACTTTTCATTATGTTTTTTGCAAACATTTGGCAAAGGATAAAGGGAATTTTTCAACACCTCTACAGCATTATCAACACATGACGCACCTGTCGGGCGATGTGACATGCATGTAGGTGTTCGCAGAAGAAATTAACACTAGACGCGACGCACCTGTGCAAGCGCCCGACGTTCAGTCATCAACATGCGGCACGTTTCCCCGGGCCACTTCTGAATGGCCGACCACCCAACATTCAATCACCAACATGAGACACATTTTTTCCTGGGCCACCTCTGAACGAAGTTTTCACCACTCAGGCCCATGCTAAAGGGAGATGGCTGCCATCCTCATAAACCCTCAAAATTGCCAAAAAAAAACTTTTGCACAGGGAATTCATCTCCAAAAGAAGCTAACACGTTTTCAAGAGGTATTTCTTGTTTTCCTTGCCTAATTTTTTGATTTTAAAAGGTGTTAGAATCAAAATTATTAAGAAAAAGACACATTCTATCAAGGGGGAAAACATAGTTTGTTCTCAAAACTATCATGTTTACTAAGAGACAAAAAGACAGTGGTTTTTGAGAAAGGAGGCCTATTTACAATTTAAATACCTGTTTTAAATGAATAGATGAAAGAGGACACAGTCTCATAAAGGAAAAAGACAGATTCATTTTGAAGTTCTTTCCATTCAGTAACAAGGAAAAACCACAGTTCTTGAGAAGGGAACTTATTTTCATTGAAAAAGGAACTTGTTTTCTAGCTAAGAGAGAAATACAATACTTAAATAAGAGATCTATTTTAAGTTCATTTGAAAGACCTGTTTTGATAAGAGAGTGAAGGAAAGTCTAAAAAACTATGCCTCCAAAGAAGGTCAACAAAGGGGGGTATCATAATAGATTTGAACCTATAAATGTGAAACAGTTAAATGATTCCCCTTCAGTCCTTTTCAACTTTCATGAGGTAGGGTGCCTTGATTTTTTCCAAAATGTCCAAGAAGTCACCAATCACCCTCCCTTGACACATTTTTTCGCCCTGAGGCTGCAAGGGAAACATGTTCACATAGCCGGCCTTGATTTTGTTCTCACTCCTAGGTCAGTGTCAAGGGCCACCAAGATTCCCTATCTTGGTGAGAAATGGTTCAAAAAAGCCTATTTTGACCTAGAACACTACAAACCTTTCTTGAAACCAACTTACCAAAATGAATGCAAGGCTATTTTCCCCTTTTATCATCTATTGAATAGTTATGCACCCCTCATGAAAACCATCATGAGATATTTTACATGTGAGGGGAGGTATTCTCAAGTTTATTCCTATCATGTCAAACTTCTAATGCATTTCACTCAGACTCAGATGCTGAATATCCCTTTCTTCCTCTGCAAAATCATAGACAAGATGTCCTCCTTGGTCCAAAAGAGACCTCCTACTCAGCCAAAAGCTAGTCTTTTCCATCATTCTCTCATCAAAATCATCATCCTTCATTAGCTTGAAAAGAAAGGAGTTTCTTGGGAGACTTTCATTTCTCATCCAGATTCTTCTACTACCTATTCATCTCATGGCTCATCTCATATGTCCTCCTTGCCCTCCACTCACTATGTCTCCCCTTCATCTAATCAATCTACCCCTCAAAATCAAACATCACCCATGATTGATAGTGAAAAAGAGCAGTCTTATGAAATCAGGCTTGAAGTTAGTGATGATGAGGAACATAGTGATACTTAGCAAAGTAGTGAGCATGAACCAAGTGACAAACCACAGAACAGTGACCATGAGTATACTAGTGATGGTGAAGAAATCTCACCAAAGGATAAGGAAACCAATGGCACTCAACAAAGTAGTGAGGATGAAGAACAAAGCAGCCCTAAGTAGAGCAATGATATTGAGCATGGGGACAGCCCACCTACAGCTAGTGATGATGAGGAAAAAAGGGAAGATGTTCAAAGAAGTGATGAGAAACACAACAATCCTCAACAAATTCATGAAATAAATCAAAGGGACAGTGAAAAAAGTGCCTCCTAGCAAAGTAGTGACCATGGTGGTAGCCCACACATAGAGTGTAAGGAAAACAGTGAAGATGATGGTAGCATGAAAAATGACAACGAAGATAGTCATGAGGGAAGTAGCTCATGTGAAAAAATTGAAAACAGTGAGCATGGTAAGGGCAGCACAGAAGATAAAGGTGATAAAGGTGAAGATGGCAGCCCTAAACAAACTCAAAACAATGAGGAAAATAGTGAACAGGGTAGCAAAGCAAGTGATGATGGAGGCAGCAGTGTAAAGGATCAAGTTGAACAAGTGCTTGTAATGAAACCTCCTCTCTCTTCTCCTCAACATAGCCAAGAACATGTGCTTTCTGCCTCTCCTAGGAAAGGGGCCATGATTAATTCCTCAAAAGCACCAAACAGTAAAAACACCAAATCTGCAAAGAAGAAAATCACTCCAGCAGTGACTAGTAATGTCACTAGGGCACTAAGGAGTAGAGGCCAAATACCTAAGAAGAGTATTGTTGAATTTCCAAAGAGAACAAGAGCAAAGAAGTCTATCCAAAGCAAGGGAAAAGAAAAATTTGAACAACAAGAGAGTATCCATGAAGAAGAAAGAGAGTTTGACATCATACCGATAGATAGTGATGCTGGAGATGATGAAGCTAGAATCCTTAAGTCACTTTTGCAAAATAGAGAAGCCCAAATCTAGGACTAAGAAACTGATCTAGAAAGATCAAAGGACCTCATACACTTTCCACAAATGAAAAATAGGCAGATGAGTGGGCTAATGGCAATCTATGAGGCCCGAGCATTCAAACACCAAAGGGAAGCATAAAAACCACAAATCAAGCTTGAAGAGTATATGGGAAAATTTTATGATATTGAGGAAGAAGAGCAGCTAGAAAGAAAAAGGCCTAGGACTATGGGTCTTAGGAAAGCTTTGGAGAAACAGAGGGAAGAAGAAGCAACCCTTGCTCGATCATATCCTCTCACACAATTGCTTGCCCAAGAGATAGAAAATGATAAAGAATCATGGCTTGAAAGAGGCAACAAGAATTTGGAGGAAAAATTAGACAAGGAAAACAAATACTTGGGTTTGCAAAGGAAGATTACTAGGCATTACAAGAAATTGAACCAATTTGCCTGAAGAAAACTCAAAATTTCTCAAGAAAGGCTCAAAACTGCCCAAAGGAGGAACTCGGTGAAAAAATGGGAAAAAGACATATCTAGGCTAGAAATCTTGGCTTCAGCTTCCTTGCATGCTTCTAAGAACCCATAAGGGTTTTTCTCGCCAAAATTGAGCAAATTTTGACATGATCTTGTTTTTTGTGTTTTTTGGCCCTAATTGCACATTTTTGTAGGCGCTGCGATGTTTTATATGAGCATCCTCAACTAATGAAAGTAATTTTTTTGGATGTATTAAATTTTGGGGAATATAATCACAAATTTTTAGATTAAAATAAGGTTTTTTGTTCCCCCAAAGAGGCAAAAATCAGTCAAAATTCACCTTTTTGCCTCACATATCAGCAGATGAGACATTCCTGGGTTTTTTCACTCAGTCCACTTTTTGACAAACTTCCATGGATAATTTTGAGAGAACTCAAGTATTTCCAGAAATTAGACATCTATATTTTTCAAACGAGCTATCACATGCCTCTTTTTGACATCGGGAAGTCCGCCAAAAGTTATCTGCAAAACAGGCTTTCTTCTGGCACTATGCTCCTGTAGCATTTTGGCTGAAAAGGAAGTTTTCCAAAGGTGGCCATCCAAATGTGCGTTAAGCTATTTTTAACTCCATGTCAGAGATTAAAAGTCAATTTTCTTTCTATTATTAGCTTAAATAGATATTTTTGAAGACATTTTTTTCCTTGGCCTTTGCAAATCCTCAAGGACAAAATCAGATATTTGTATTAGGCCAATGGCCTTCTTGTTGCTCTAGGAGGGTTTCTTCCTCTTTGGCATATATAATCCAAGAGGATTCATTGTAACCAAGGGCTGAACTTGATGTTATAGAGAAATACATAGCATTATGAGCTTTGAAGAAATACTTGTCTTATGAAGTGGATGATCTCTTGCTTGACTCTGATAGTGGAGGAGGATTGTATGTAGGATTCCACGGCTTGGTGAATGGTATTGTGTTCCTTATCTGTTATGTTTTATTAGTTTATCATACATGTTTTCATGCTTCTTGCTTGCTATAGTTCAGTAAAGAATAAGTTTGAGATATTCCCATGGAGGCACCTCAAATTTCCTGATTCGTTACAGCTTAAATGTTTTCATCTTTCTTGGTTATGTCAAAGAATTATTAATTTCTCTTTGGTACCCTAAGAACTTGTTATCAGTTTCATTAATGGTTATTATGTATGTTGTCTAGTATGATTCATGGTACGCCCTGCTTACTCATAGCTAATCAAAACTCCATTTCTGAAATCTCTCTCTGAATTATTGGTTGTCTTAGTTAAGTCAAAGATTTCATGTTTCGATCTTGCCCTTTGTCCATGATTTGCAGTCTTATTTCAAAGTTCCCAATAGCTCAAGATATGATGTTTAGGAATTCCCTCTTCATAGATTGAGCTTTTTTTTTGTCTTATTTATTTTCCCAAAAGTCTGAAGGTGATTTTTCCACAGTTAGAGGGTCTTATACTTCTATGTATCATTGGCTTGTTTATTTTCTGTATCTATCAGTTTGAGTTTCATTCATAGAGATTAATGGTCAGCCCTAACTCATGAATGCTTTTTGTTTAACTATTTATGCTTAAAATATATTTGTCTTTCACAAAATTAGTGTCCATCTCATTTCACTTTCACCCAAAGAATCCATTTATCTCGACCAAATCGGCCCTGTAGTAATACCTCATCCATCATTGAGACAGTCTCGACCTTTTCGACTCCATAGCCTAGTTGATATGACAAAATTTTTATCTATTTATCCTTTGATCAATTCCCCTCAAAAAACCTAAAACAAACCAAAACATACTTAAAAACTAGCCTAAAATCCAATATACAGAAGAAAACAAGTTTACATCCTTTGCATAATAGAGAGAGCCCTCTCTGAGTCTAAGAAGGCTAGGTCCTAGGGCTCCAAATCTTGGTCTAATGTTACCCTGTCATTTGGTTTGCCAATCTACCAAATTACAGGACCCTAGCATAATGGCGATCACGGTGGGACCTTTCTGAGTTAGTGACCAACTAAGTACACCTTAGGACTCCAGAAATCCCTTCTCTTCAAGAATATCTAGTGAATCAGCCACCTCTTTGCCACCATAACATAATGGCGATCACGGTGGGACCTTATTAAGTGTATAACAGTCTAGAAAACTCTTGTAGACTCTTTAGTCCTTCAAAAATTAAAATCAAACAAACAACCTATAAAATCATTTAGAGTAAACTCTTTTTGCTTCACCACCTTAGCTAAGTGATGAATCAGGCTTAGGACACTCTTACAAAATAGGTTGCATACATAGGAACTTAGAAAACCCCAAAAAACATCCCTAGATTGGCTTTTTATCAGTTATTGGTGGTGGACCATAAAAACACATCTCTAAAAACAACAAAAACATCCACCTAGCGACTCCACTAGCCTCCAGTAGGCCTAATACTCCAACTAAAAACCAAAATTTCATAAACATATTATCTTTTTTACTTACTTTTTCAAAAAACACAAGATTGTGATGCAACCTCTGAAATCAGTGACAAGCTAAGTACAATTTAGGGATTCAAAAATCGTCATCTAAACATAGCAAATCAATAGAATATCCTAAGAATAGAACTATAGCTTTTTCAAACAATCTAGCAAACTGTTGAACTAAGTTTAAGTCTTTCTTACAAAATTTTCACATAAAAGTTCTCTAGAAAAGAATTTTCCTAAAAAACATCTTTTGTCACTACTGGTGGTGGACCATGAACCTCGAGAACATCCACCTGGAAACTCCACTAGCCTTCATTTAGTTTTCACCTTACTCACATCCGCAAAACCCCTAGAGAGGACAACCATTCAAAAAAAAATCATGACTATAACCCTCTCTAATATTTGATTTTCAAATATGGCTTCGCGAAGAATTAACACCAGATCTCACCCAGACCTGAATCCCCCTATCATAGTTGATAACCTAGAAAAGATTTTGTGGCAAACTTCTGAAACTGGTAACTTAGCTACAAATAGGGCCATCCACAGAGCAAGCTATGTACCCAAACATCTTACATCCTTGCAAGATTTCCAGTTTGACTTGTGTTCAGCAAAAACCATTTTTAGAAACAAGTCACTAAGTAAAACCAACCTTTCCAATTTTGAGCCCTTAGATTTGCAACAGAGTCCTATCAAAGAAGCCTCACCCACTACACCTCCTAATTTTCAGCTTCTCCACCACTTCGGATCTTATCACCCCAAATTTTCTCAAAATCAGTCTGCAAGTCCAAGTACCTCCGCCACACCCATTCAAACCACCACTGTGCAAATCACCTCACCCCATACTACAAATCCTCATACTGTAAATCTACCATCATCTCCCATCATGGCAGCTTGGTATGCGCCCTTAGTGTTACCACAACCTTTGGTACCTTTGCAAAATGATTACCAATCCCGAATCCCACACTTCACCAGAGCTGAGGCTACTACTGCCCAACAGCATGTAGATAGAATCAGTTATGCTTTTGACTATATGGAATTAGAAGATGAAACCATAAAGATGAGAATGTTTGCCCAAAGCTTAGGCAGAGAAGCCAAGAAATGGTTTAAAAACTTGGCTCCTAATAGTATACATGATCTCCCAACACTTTACCAAACTTTCATACACAGGTGGGAAATCAGGAAAAACCCCATCCAAATCCTTTCCGAATATGACAATATTAAAAGGAATATGGGGGAAAGTGTTCAGAACTATTGAACTAGGTTCAACAGTGTCTATAACATCCTCCCACCTCACATGAAACCTCCACTTGGCTCAGTATTAGCAAAATTTCCTGAAGGTTTCGATCTAGATATGACATACCAACTAAGAGAAAGAGACCCCACAACTTTATAAGAAATGAAAAAAGTAGTTGTTAGTGCCGAAGAAAACCTATCTAAGAAGAGAGCTAGGATAAGATCAGAAAAGAAAATCACATACCGAGATGAGACCATGCCTTCAATTTCCTACTCAGATCCCCGAATAGACAACTTGGTTAAAACCATGGAGAGAATGTGGGAAAGAATGAATCTAAATGAAAAATCACCTCTTAAGGACAACCAGCCAAATCCTCAAAACTGAAGCCGAAACCAAAACTTTAGAAGAGACCCACCTCAAATCAAACCAAGGGAAAATGACCAACAGATTAGGCCACCTTTCCAAGAAAACTATGTTGATGAGGTAGAAAGAGATATGGAACCACTTGATGAAAATCACTTAAAATTGATAGGTTCTAATAGCGAGGGTGAGGTTTTCCTCACAGAAGAAGAACAAGTTTTCTTCTCCTCAAACCAAAACGAAATGAATTATGAGGACCCCGAAGATCTTGAAATAGGATTACAAAACGCCATAATGGAAGTTCACAAGAAATATGATCTTAGGAGTAAGAAAAACCAAGACAACTCTAAGAAAGGTAGCTCAAACATTGTTGTTACAAAAGCCCCCGATACCATTCTTAAAAGAACAGTAGATAGTAACAAAATCATGGCTAAGAGAACTGACGAAAACAAAGACAAATATATCCAGGCAAGCCTTGATCCTAACTATCCTATTACCTCTACTAAGATCCACAAAACAATTGTATTGAACAAAACCCCAAATCAAAATCAGCAAATTAAGAATATAGAGAAATTCATGGCTGAGAAAACTGAAGCAAATATATCTAAACTACAAGTACCCTTCAGTTTTGAAGGGGAAATCGCCAAAACTAAGATCACCATGCCTCTCACTGAACTTATTTCCCAAAGCTCATACAAATCTCAAGTTTTAAAGGTCATAAACATAGGAAATGATGCAAATACTTTACACCTAGCTGATGATACCCCTGAGGTGTTATTTGGACCAAAAATGGAAGGAAAATATCAAGAGGGAACCACTCTTCCTTGTTAAATTAGTTTGAATATACATGACCAAATCCTACATAATGCCATGCTAGATTCCGGGGCCTCTCACAATCTCATGCCCAAAATAGTAATGGAAAGATTATTCCTAGAAATAACGAAACCTTATAAAGACTTATATTTGTTTGATTCAAGCCGAGTCAAGTGTCTAGGCCTGATAAAATATCTTTGTGTCAGTTTAGCACAAGTACCTGTAAAACACCTGGTCATGGACATAGTGGTAGCAGACATTCCTCCCAAGTACGAAATGCTTTTATCCAGATCTTGGGGGGGCAAGCTTCAAGGAAATATTCAGTTAGATATGTCTTATGCCACTTTTCTTGTGTTTAACCAAAAAAGAATACTGTATCGAGAATCACACATGAAATATATGGTTAGCAACCAAGATAGGCCAGATAACATCCCTATGTATTCCATACATTCAGACCTAAATTCCTTGATTTTACATACTGATGAAGACATTGATAAACAGGTGAGAGAAATTGAAACAAATCTAGGCACACTACATCAGACACCCTAGATTCTCTATGATGAACTAGATACTCAAAGCTATCATGACGTTGAATAGTTGTGTCTTGAAGAGAGGGAATTTGATTTTCTAGAAATAGAGATAAATAAAAAAATAGAAAACACTCTACACCCTCTAGCTAGTTTCTCAAATGAAGGACAAACATCCAAAGTACAATTAGAAACTTTTTTCAAAATAGAAGCACTAAAGGACTTACATAGTACAAACCTCTTTGGAAATCAGGAGCAGGGGAGCCTTATGTTCTTGCCATACTTAAATGCTTCACCATCCCAAGACTTTACCTCTCCAAGTAAAACTTTAACTTTTGCAACCACTTCTATGGATCTGAGAAAAATGTCTGATGAATTTAATATGGAGGAATGGGATAACAACAGTCCTAAAAAACCTGAGCTGATTGAACTAGCTAAAATTCTGTCATTACATCAGAAATTAAGAATTGCTAGAATATGCAAAAATTTTCAAGATACTAATACATGTCGAGAAAACAGTTTGAAACACTATGACACTGCCATCATTTCAATAAGTAACCCTTACAAAAATAAATGCAAAATCTCGATCAAATATTAACAATTAAAGACAAAACAAATGGACATAGGATATATGTAGATTTCAAGAACACAGATAAACCTCCCCAGAACAACACTTATATCCTTCCTAAAACAGATCATACCATACAGAAGATAGGAGTTTCTAATCATATGTCTTGGCAAAGTTATGTTTCAGGATATCATCAATTAATTCCTCTTCAAAGAAAACAACTTAAATATCTTTTCAAATACACTGGAAGCAGTTCCAAATTCAAACCCAGTGTTGCAAAACTGCAAAACACTGAAGACATGTTCCGGAAGGCCATGTTTCTAGTACTTAATTTCTTCACTATGATGTACCTTGATGATGTCATCATCTATTTTAAAAATGACAAAGAGTATCTGTATTACCTAAAGAAGATGTATAACAAGGGTAGGAGCAGAAATCAAAAGTATAGAGAAAAGCAGCAAGCGAATAAAGAGTTTTTCAGAGACTCTTGCAAGAACCCTTATGTTGTGCTTGAAAGGGAAAATTTTCCAAAATTTTATTTTCAAGAGCTAACCGGACCAAGAGCATCAGGAGACCCTTTTGAAGACAAAATGCTCAAGTTTCACCATTTTCAAGATTTCTAGTTTCAAAAAACATTTTCACTCATTGTACATATCACTGTTTGAAGAAATAAATCAAAAACATAAAATACAAAAACAGTAGAAAGTAGAAAAGAGGGCAATTTTAAAAATAACAGAAAATCCCCATGTTCAAAAAATAGTCATGCTAAAAGTGCGCAAATCTAAATTCCACTACTAGTGCTCAAAATATATCTTGTTTAGTTATCTAACCTAATCATAAATGGACATGTTTTAATTGATTGCTGATAAGTTAGTAAAAGAAGTGATAGTCAAATTGTGTAAGGTTGACTTATCAATGAAAGTAGATTAGGAAAAGATACTGGTTCCACACACTCAAAACAGAACTAAGGAGGAAAACAAGGATGAAAAACAAACTATGTATCCTAGCCCTGATTTTTCTAAATCTCATTTTATGCGAAAATAATATTTGTGTGTAGCTTGTCTTTTATGCCACAAAAACATGACAAATCAGACCGTCTAATCCTGATTTGGTCATTTTTCAATTTCATGTTTTAGTTTATTGAATGAAATCCTGTCAAACAGCTTAATCTTGACAGTCGGTCTAGCATAAGTAGAGAATCAAAGGAGTTAATCTGTTTAATCTGAACTCCCAGAAGATATAAGTGTAGAAGTAGATAGTGTTTTCAGTTTCAAAAATTTCATGTCAAAGGGTTTCTAGTCCAAATGCACCTAAAGAAGAAAGAATGTTAGGAAATATAGCTAGGTAGGTAGAGATGACTTTGATGATAATCATGCTGTAAATTTTCAGAAATAGCATCAAGAAAGAAAGAACCTTGTGCCAATGGATAAGGCACTGGTCTTCACAAGCCAAAGATCTACAATTCTAGACACTCCCGAAAAGGAGCTGCCCTCCCCAAATGGAGCCACTATTAGTCATCAGTATTTTTGCATGTTTTGATGACTAGATTCCTTGGCTAATTTTTCTAGAAGCTAATCTCAGTCTGTCAATTTTTCATCCAGAAAACACCTCAAACAAATTTTTGTCTTCCTACCCCTCCTTTTCAGCCTATGATGAGAATAGTCTTCAATTTTCCCTACCTATCACAATTCAGCAAAGCCTCCTTGTCTATAGCTGATATAATTTTGTCTCTCTACCATCAAAAATCCTTTGTTTTTCATACAACCCGCTGTCTAACATTTTACAAAGTGACTACCCCTCAATCCCTAATCATCTTGTCATATGATAACCTACCCATGCCTAAGAAGCCATTCAAGAGCTGTGACAAAATCTGTAGGTATGGGTGGTGGTGTTTTAGGGAAAACTCCTTGGCAAGACTATTTTAAGCCAAAAACCCTGTTTTTCATCATCATGTCAGCCATCATTTTCTTCTCACCCAACAAACAAAACCCTGCTCTATCCTTAGGTCACACACCACTAAATCTTGCTTTGTCTCTTTTAAGCAGTGCTCACAAGTTTTCAAATCAGGGAAAGAGAAAGAGTTTCCCTGTCTGAAGAAAGATGATCAAGTGAACTTTCAAGCATTATCATAATGTTATATCAGCAAAGGCTTTCAGTGATCAAAGTCATTTCATCAATGCGTCTCTACAGGGGTGCTAGGATAAATGGCATAAATCAGTTTTGGGAAAGGGAACATTTCAAGGAATAGCTCCAAGTAAAAATAACACTTCAGGAAAAGATTTCATACTGTGGAAATTACTATGGGAAATACAGAGTTTAGAGAGAAGAGCACATACAAGATTCATCTCTGCAAGTCAAAACACCAAGAATGTCAAAAAACCTCCATTAGGGAAAAAAGAGTAAAAAAGTTAGAAAAATGCTACCTCCAATGCTTCAAGACAATTACAATGGAATTTGTTTCCAAAAAGTGTGGGCCAGCTCTCAAAATCAGTCTCATAAAACCAAGAGTGATAGTCTTTTGGCGAAAGGCTTCTAGCAGACTAGGCATTAGAATGAAAAGTGTAAAAGGAATAGCTTCCTTTGTATCCTACTTTAGCCTAACCTCTAAAAACATTCAAGGACAACTTCATCATCAAAAGAGATAAAAGCCAATACCTAGAAGATGTTATTTCCAAGACAGGCACAGTAAACATTTATCAGTTGGAAATGCATTACCTGCTCTTGGTTTTTCACAGTGAGTTCTGTAAGAAGTCATGTCTTAAAAACAAGACAGGCACAAGGCACAGAATTTGGTTTTCAAAAAGAGCCTCCTTCATAACAAGCAGAGGACCCACAGATAACTGGTTCAAACTACAAATATTCAAATGATGTAGCAGTGTTAGATGAAAGAATATTTTTTGTGTTTTAGGATGGCCTCCTTCATAAAAAGCAGAGGGCCCAACAATGGTTTTAAATGACCTGAGTGGTTACATTGGCATGACCTCCCTCATGATAAGCAGAGGGTCAAATCATCAAGTGTTAACTCTGTATTTGAGAAAAATTTGTCATTAATAGAAAAAGTTGAGAGACCTTATTTAAAAGAGTTCATTAAATGATAAACAAAGATAGCAAGCAGTTGGTGCTTGATGCCTCCATCAGATGACAATTACAAGGTTAAAGTGTTAAGGAGAACCTTCTTCAATTGATAAACAAAGTTAGGCAAGGTTTTGTTTAAGGGAAATTTTGCAAATGATAAAGAAGAGAAGTTACACAGTTGATTTGTTTAAAGACATTTTTTCATTTGCAAAACAGAGACAGGTCCTCAAAAAAATT
The DNA here is from genome assembly GCA_034641835.2 of Pinus albicaulis. Lineage (NCBI taxonomy): Eukaryota > Viridiplantae > Streptophyta > Pinopsida > Pinales > Pinaceae > Pinus > Pinus albicaulis. Next base: position 838,746,537 of record CM076573.1, read on the forward strand.
GTAAGAAGTTGAAGCCTAAGGTATACATAGAGCACCCAGATGGTGTTTCTAAAAAGCCTTTTTCATAACAGACAGAGGTTTCAAAAAACAAGCTAGTTCAAAGGGACAAATTCATTTTGTTTCAATACAGATGCAAAGGAAAAAAGGTGGATTTTCGAATTGGAAAAAAGGGAGGGAAAAGGGCACTTTCAAACCCCCTCTCAAACATAAAAGGCCTTACCGAGTTTTTTTTTACTTTTCATTATGTTTTGTGCAAACATTTGGCAAAGGAGAAAGGGAGTTTTTCAACACCTCCAAAGTGTTATCAACACGCGACGTGCCTGTCGAGCGACGCGATGCGCTTGTAGGTGTTTGCGGAATACATTAACACTCGATGCGATGCGCCTGTCGGGCAATGCGACGTGCCTGTGCAAGTGCCCGACGTTCAGTGATCAACACGCGACGCATTTTCCCGTGCCACTTCTGAATGGCCCACCACCCGACGTTCAGTCACCAACACGCAACAGGATTTTTCCCGAGCCACGTCTGAATGGAGTTTTGACTTCCCGGGCCCATGATAAAGGGAGGTGGCTACCATCCTCATAAACCCTCAAAATTGCCAAAAAAATAGACTTTTGTGCAGGGAATTCATCTCCAAAAGCAGGTAACACATTTTCAAGAGGTATTTCTTGTTTTTCTCGCCTAATTTTTTGATTTTAAAAGATGTTAGAATCAAAATTATTAAGAAAAAGACACAGTCTATCGAGGGGAAAAACACAGTTTGTTCTCAAAACTATCATGTTTACTAAGAGACAAAAAGATAGTGGTTGTTGAGAAAGGAGGCCTATTTACAGTTTAAAGATCTGTTTTAAATGAATAGATGAAAGAGGACACAATATCATAAAGGAAAAAGACAGATTCATTTTGAAGGTCTTTCCACTCAGTAACAAGGAAAAAACATAGTTCTTGAGAAGGGAACTTATTTTCATTGAAAAAGGAACTTTTTTGCTAGCTAAGAAAGAAATACAATACTTAAAGAAGATATCTATTTTCAATTCATTTGAAAGACCTGTTTTGATAAGAGAGTGAAGGAAAGTCTAATCAACTATGCCTCCAAAGAAGGTCAACAAAGGGGGGTATCACAACAGATTTGAACCTATAACTGTGAAAGAGTTAAATGATTCCCCTTCAGTCCTTTTCAACTTTCATTAGGTAGGGTGCCTTGATTTTTTCCAAAAATTCCAAGAAGTCACCAATCACCCTCCCTTGACACATTTGTTCACCCTGAGGCTGCAAGGGAAACATGCTCACATAGCAGGCCTTAATTTTGTTTTCACTCCTAGGTCAGTGTCAAGGGCCACCAAGATTCCCTATCTTGGTGAGAAATGGTTCAGAGAAGCCTATTTGGACCTAGAACACTACAAGAATTTCTTGAAACCAGCCTACCAAAATGAATGCAAGGCTATTTTCCACTTTTCTCATCTATTGAACAGTTATGCACCCCTCATGAAAACCATCATGAGATATTTCACATGTGAGGGGAGGTATTCTTGAGTTTATTCCTATCATGTCAGACTTCTGATGCATTTCACTCGGACTAAGATGCTGAATCTCCCTTTCTTCCTCTGCAAAAGTATAGACAAGATGTCCTCCTTGGTCCAAAAGAGACCTCCTACTCAGCAAAAAGCTAGTATTTTCCATCATTCTCTCATCAAAATCATCATCCTTCACTAGCTTGAAAATAAAGGAGTTTCTTGGGAGACTTCAATTTCTCATCCAGATTTTTCTACTGCCTCTTTATCTCATGGCCCATCTCATATGTCCTCCTCACCCTCCACCCACTATGTCTCCCCTTCATCTAATCAATCTACCCCTCAAAAGAAAAAATCTCCCATGATTGATAGTGAAAAAGAGCAGTCTTATGAAAGCAGGCATGAAGTTAGTGATGATGAGGAACATAGTGATACTCAGCAAAGTAGTGATCATGAACCAAGTGACAAACCACAAAAAATTGACCATGAGTATACTAGTGATGGTGAAGAAATCTCACCAAAGGATAAGGAAGGTAGTGGCAGTCAACAAAGTAGTGAGGATGAAGAACAAAGAAGCCCTAAGCAAAGCAATGAAAATGAGCATGGGGACAACCCACCTACAGCTAGTGATGATGAGGAACACAAGGAAGATGTTGAAATAAGTGATGAGGAACGGAACAGTCCTCAACAAAGTCATAAAAGAAATCAAGGGGACAGTGAAAAAAGCGCCTCCCAGCAAAGTAGTGACCATGGTGGGAGTCCACACACAGAGTGTAAGGAAAACAGTGAAGATGATGGTAGCATGCAAAATGACAATGAAGACAGTCATGATGGAAGTATCTCATGTGAAAAAATTGAAAACAGTGAGCATGGTAAGGGCAGCACACAAGAAGAAGTTCAAAACAGTGATAAATCTGAAGCTGGAAGCCCTAAACAAACTCAAAATAGTGAGGAAAACAGTGAACAGGGCAGCAAAGCAAGTGATGATGGAGGCAGTAGTGTAAAGGATCAAGTTGAACAAGTGCTAGTGATGAAACCTCCTCTCTCTTCTCCTCAACATAGCTAAGAACATGTGCTTGCTACCTCTCCTAGGCAAAGGGCCACGATTCATTCCTCAAAAGCACCAAAGGCTAAAAACACCAAATGTGCAAAGAAGAAAATCACTCCAACGATGACTAGTAATGTCACTAGGGCACTAAGGAGTAGAGGCAATCTTCATAAGAAGATTATTTTTGAATTTCCAAAGATAACAAGAGCAAAGAAGTCTATCCAAAGCAATGAAAAATAAAAAGTTGAATAACAGGAGAGTAGCCATGAAGAATAAAAAGAGTTTGACGTCATACAAATAGATAGTGATGTTGGAGATGATGAAGCCAGAATCCTTGAGTCACTTTTGCAAAACAGAGAAGCCCAAATCCAGGACATGGAAATTGATCTAGAAAGGTTAAAGGACCTCATACACTTTCTACAAATGAAAAATAGGTAGATGAGTGGGCTAATGGAAATCTATGAGGCCTGAGCATTCAAACACCAAAGTGAAGCATACAAAGCACAAATCAATCTTGAAGAGTATATGGGTGAATTTGATTATATTGAGGAAGAATAGCATCCAGTAAGAAAAAGGCCTAGGACTATGGGTCTTGGGAAAGCTTTGGAGAAACAGAGGGAAGAAGAAGCAGCCCTTGCTCGATCATATCCTCTCACACAATTGCTTGCCCAAGAGATAGAAAATGATAAAGAATCATGGCTTGAAAGAGCCAACAAGAATTTGGAGGACAAATTAGACAAGGAAAAAAAATAACTAGGTTTGCAAAGGAAGATGACTGGGCATTAGAAGAAATTGAACCAATTTTTCCCAAGAAAACTCAAAATTTCTCAAGAAAAGCTCAAAACTGCCCAAAGGAGGCGCCCAGTGAAAAAAGGGGAAAAATACATATCTAGGCTTGAAATATTGGCTTCAGCTTCCTTGCATGCTTCTAAGAACCCATAAGGGGTTTGCTCGCCAAAGTTGAGCAAATTTTGACATGATCTTGTCTTTTGTGTTTTTTGGCCCTAATTGCACATTTTTCTAGGCACTATCATGTTTTCTAGGAGCATCCTCAGCTCATGAAAGTAATTCTTTTAGATTTATTAAATTTTGGGGAATCTACTCACAAATTTTCAGATCAAAAGGTGTTTTGGTCCCCCAAAGAGGCAAAAATCAGTCAAAATTCACCTTTTCGCCTCACATATCAGCAAATGATACATTCCTGGGTTTTTTCACTTAGTCCACTTTTTGATAGACTTCCAGGGATCAATTTGAGAAAAATCAAGTAGTTCCAGAAATTAGACATCCAGGGCTTACCAACGAGATATCACGGACCTCATTTTGACATCAGGAAGTCCCCCAAAAGTTATATTCAAAACAGGATTTCTTCTGGCGCTACACTGATGTAGGATTTTTGCTGAAAAGGCAGTTTTCTGAAGGTGGCCATCCAAATGTGCGTTAAGCTATTTTTAACTCCATGTCAAAGATTAAAAGTCAATTTTATTTTTATTATTAGCTTAAATAGATATTTTTGAAGATATTTTGTGCCTTGGCCTTTGCAAAGCCTCAAGGACAAAATCAAATATTTGTATTAGGCCAATTGCCTCCCAGTTTCTCTAGGAGGGTTTCTTCCTCTTTGGCCTATCTAATCCAAGAGGATTAATTGTAACCAAGGGCTGAACTTGATGTTATAGAGAAATACATAGCATTATGAGCTTTGAATAAATACTTGTCTTATGAAGTGGATGATCTCTTGCTTGACTTTGATGGTGGAGGAGGATTGTATGTAGGATTCCATGGCTTGGTGAATGGTATTGTGTTCCTTCTCTGTTATGTTTTCTTATTTTATCATACATGTTTTCATGCTTCTTGCTTACTGTAGTTCAGTAAAGAATAAGTTTAAGATATGCCCATGGAGGCACCTCAAATTTCCTGATTCATTACAGATTAAATGTTTTCATATTTCTTTGTTATGTCAAAGAATTCTTAATTGTTCTTTGGTACCCTAAGAACTTGTTATCAGTTTCATTAATGGTTATTATGTATGCTGTCTAGTATGATTCACGGTACGCCCTGCTTACTCATAGCTAATCAAAACTACATTTATGAAATCTCTCTCTGAATTATTGGTTGTCTTAGTTAAGTCAAAGAGGTCTTGTTTCGATCTTGCCCTTTGTCCATGCTTTGCAGTGTTATTTCAAAATTCTCGATAGCTCAAGATATCATGTTTAGGAATTCCCTCTTCATAGATTGATTTGTCTGTTTGTCTTATTTATTTTCCCAAAAGTATAAAGGTGATTTTCCCACAATTAGAAGGTCTTATACTTCTATGTATCACTGGATTGTTTATTTTCTGCATCTATCAGTTTGAGTTTCGTTCATAGGGATTAATGGTCAGCCCTAACTCATGAATGCTTGTTTTTTAACTATTTATGCTTAAAATCTCTTTGTCTTTCACAAATTTAGTGTCCATCTCATTTCACTTTCACCCAAAGAATCCATTTATCATGACCAAATTGGCCCTGCAGTAATACCTCGTCCATCATTGAGACAATCTCGACCTTTTCGACCACATAGTCCAGTTGATCTGACAAACTTTTTATCTATTTATCCTTTGATCAGTTCCCCTCAAAAAACCTAAAACAAACCAAAACATACTTAACAACTAGCCTAAAATCTAATGTACAAAAGCAAACAAGTTTACATCCTTTTCATAATAGAGAGAGCCCTCTTTGAGTCCAGGAGGGCTAGGTCCTAGGGCTCCAAAGCTTGGTCTGATGTTACCCTATCATTTGGCTTGCCAATCTGCCAAATCACGGGACCCTAACAAAACCAGTATCCTATATTCCCTAATATATCTTTCTTAATAAGTCAAGTTTGAGATAATATTGACAATCATTGTTTTCACTAACTTATCAACATAAATTTAGACATGTTGAGCCATGATTAGGCTATATGACTGAAGAAGATATCATTTTGAATCAGTAGTGGCATTTGGGCTTGCACACTTTCAGCAGTACTATTTTTTGGGTATGGGGCTATATATCTTTTGAATTTTCCCTCTTTTTCCTTTCTTTCATTGTTTTTGTATTTTGTTCTCAAGATTTTCCCATGCAATGTTTATATACAATTAATGAAAGCTTTGAAGCTAAGACTCTTGACAGAAATAGTGTTTTAGAATCCTGCCATTAGCAGGACTTCCAAATAATTCTTCTTCATTCAGCCCTTGTAAAAAGAAAGAATTATGATCCCTAATTGAGTGAATGATGTAAGGCCCTTTCCAAAAATTCTCAAATTTTCCATGTTTACCTTTGTCTTCCCTTCTAGAATCCCATTTCAAAACTGCATCTCCAACTTGGAAATTGTCTGCTTTAGTCCTTTTTTCAAAGATATTTTGTATGCTCTCTTGAACTATTTGTGTCCTTTTGTACACTTCCTCTCTTGTCTGTTGCAAATGGATGTCTGATTCAACCTTGGCTGCATGTCATTTTCTTCTGATTGTACTTCTTGGAGAAGCTTCATGTCTGGAACTCCCAAGGATGTTGGGAAGACTACATCCATGCCATATACCAACTGATAGAGAGACATATTGATGGATTTATTTATGGTTAATCTATTGGCCCATAAAGCATGAACTACCTTACTATGCCATGATTTCTGATTTTGATCTAGGAGTCTTTTGATAATGTTGATCAGGCTTTTGTTGGAAGATTCAGCAAGTCCATTTCCCTGAGGGTAGTAAGCTGTGGAGTTTCCTAAGGTGATATGGTATTTATAGAAGAATTCAACCATTATTTTGGATTTGAAGGTAGCAACATTGTTTGTAATAATATTTCTAGGACAACCAAATCGGGATAATATGTTGGTCTCAAGGAATTTGATAATGACAGAGCCAGTAGCATTCTTAGAAGGGATAGCTTCTATCCACTTGGTAAAGTAATCTGTAGCAGTAAGGATCAACTTATGTTGAGCAGATGAGGTTGGGTGAATTTCTCCAATAAATTCTAAACCCCATTGCTAAAAGAGAGCCTCGACACTAATGGGATGCAAAGGTAAAGGTAGGAGTTTTATTTTGCCATAAAAAATTTGACACTTATGGCAAGTCATCACTAGTTTCTGAGTATCAGGGAAAAGGGTGGTCCAATAATAGCCAGCTATAAGAATTTTTTGTTGTTGCTGCTGTAGTGTACCTATAGAGGATAATATAGGGTACAGAGGGAGGTACCCAAGGGAATAATATGATGTAATAATATAAGAAAGATAAATAAATGGGCCATAGTTAATAAATAAAGTGGTTACCCACATTATGTAAGGGACCACATGTAACTAGGAAATAAAGTGATAAGCCCATTGTATTGGATGTATGGTATTGAGAGACCCACTACCCATGGTATTGCATATATGAAACCTATATAGAGGCTAGAGACTCTCCATTGAGAGATGTCAAGGATTATTGTATGGGCAAGCATATGGCTTGTGGAGTGATCTCCTTCCTTAAGGAGTGAATGTATGGTGTTTCCCTACCTCAAGGGTTTTGATATTAATGAAGATCTGAAGTTCTATCATCAATGGTGTTATTTCTTGGGAATATTTTCCATTTTTATACATTTTCTTGTCAGATCTACTACAAGTGGTATCAGAGAACTTTCTTGGGCAGAGTTTGGAGATTTGTTTTTTCATTTTTTTTACAAGAAATTTTTGGGCGGCGAGTTTGTAGAAAAGATATGGAAAATTTGGAAAAAAAAAATTTAGAAATAAATATCATATATGTATTCCTTATGTAAAAATACCCAATTTCAAAAAAAAAATCAGTCTAATCGGAGTCCGGATGAGGGTGATATCGCTTATTTTAATTCAGTTGTGTTGCAGAAATGTTTCTGACGGCAATTTATGTATGGTGGATCTCTTGAAATTTTTAGTAGATTTTAGTGCACAATCTCAGACAACCAATTACAGATCTGAGCTCCCCTTGAAAAATCACCTGATTTAAAAAAAAAAATCAGTCAAATTGGAGTCCAGATGAGGGAGTTATCACTAATTTAAAATCAGCCATTTTTTCAGAAATTTTGTGACGGCGGGACAGTTGCAGCGCAAATCTGTGTTTCTAGAGTGCATAGATCGGGATTTCAGTCATACGGTTAGATGCAGAATAGCTATTCCATTTTCAAAAACATTTATATTAAGGATTTTGAGTTATATTGACTGAGTAATGTCCATTTTAATTTTTTTCCAAAGTAAGTGATTTTCTTCAAAACCCTTACTTTATTTTATGGATTCTCGCAAGATGAAGTTTACAGGAAAAAATGATGGCCCTACTATTGAATATTTTTTACAACATCTCAAGGCTCAATACCGAAGTTTTTTGATATGCTCCATAGGGCTTCATCTGAAAGATGAGGCAAATAAATGGTGGACCTCACTTGACAACGCAGTGAGGAAACTTCCCGAGAAAAAACTTGAAAATTTCATTTTGGACAAGTGGTCTAAAGCCGGAAATGACACTAAGAGACATAAAGACTTATTTTCTACTAATATTTCCATATTATAGGTTCATGGAAGTATTCAGAAAGAGAACATCATTGTGTCTATCATTCCTAGTTGTAAGCATAATTGTATCAATGTGAATTTGGCTAAAAAATTGCAAGTTCCAGCAAAGCATATTGAAAACACACAGGTTGATAATGAAGATGTTCAAATTTATAAAGATTTGAAGATTTCTATGGATAAATATGCGTTGCATTCTGCTTTTTATGCTTCAGATATGGATGTTGTGGATGTTTTTTTGGGACACCCTTGGATGGAATCCATTGGTACTGTCAATTTTAATGTGCAAAAGAAATTTATGAAGCTCTGGTATAAAAAGAAGAAAATTACATTGGACGATATTTGCATTAGGAACCATGCAGAGACCGAGGAGGAAGAAGAAAAAATATCTAATGACACAGACACATCAGATGATGAGCCTTTGATGGTAGAAAACCAAACACATACATCAAAGCAAGTACCAACAAAAAAACCAGACACCACTCCATCACCAATAATGGAGAAATTAATGAAAGATATTACATCAGTTAAAGCTTCAACATATCACCACCCGCATCACCCAGCAAGACAACAACCAGCAAGGTGGCAATGAATTAGCAACAAGGACAAAAACCCCTGGAAAAAACATAGAGAGGTGTGACAATCCACTAACAGCACATCAACAAGGAAGAACCACCAGAACCCGCTTCCTTCTCAAGCGAGCGAGGCACCGACTAGATCAAGTGTTCACCTTTCCCTTGGATGGCTAGATTCACATGAATGGTACCAGTGAAATACTCTTTTGATTAGATCTTATTATTTGTGTTCTTCTCATGTTTCGGGGACGAAACATGTTTAAGGGGGGTGTAATGTAGTGTACCTAGAGGGGATAATATAGGGTACAGAGGGAGGTACCCAAGGGAATAATATGATGTAATAATATAAGAATGATAAGTAAATGGTCCATAGTTAATAAATAAAGTGGTTAACCCACATTATGTAAGGGACCACATGTAGCTAGGGAATAAAGTGATAAGCCCATTGTATTGGATGTATGGCATTGAGAGACCCATGGTAACTACCCATGGTATTACATGTATGAAACCTATATATAGGCTAGAGAATCTCCATTGATAGATGTCAAGGATTGTTGTATGGGCAAGCATATGGCTTGTGGAGTGATCTCCTTCCTTAAGGAGTGAATGTATTGACAGACCCATGGTAACTACCCATGGTATTGCATGTATGAAACCTGTATAGAGGCTAGAGACTCTCCATTGATAGATGTCAAGGATTATTGTATGGGCAAGCATATGGCTTGTGGAGTGATCTCCTTCCTTAAGGAGTGAATGTATGGTGTTGCCCTACTTTAAGGGTTTTCATATTAATGAAGATCTGAAGTTCTATCTTCAATGGTGTTATTTCTTGGGCATATTTTCCATTTTTGTAAACTTTCTTGTCATATCTACTACAAGTTTAACCACTTTATTTATTAACTATGGCCCATTTATTTATCATTCTTATATTATTACATCATATTATTCCCTTGGGTACCTCCCTCTGTACCCTATATTATCCCCTATAGGTACACGATAGTTGCTTTCTAGTAAAAGTGGCCTCCACATTGTCCCTCATGCACCTTATGCATGATTTTTCCTACATCATTCTCAAGCAAAAATTTAAGCAATATGCCAACAAAAATTTTCCAATATAACACTCCATCTAAAATGTAGTAATTTAAATATTTCTGTTTCAAGAATCTAGCTTTAGTCTTTGATAAAGAAGGAGGAGTATTAAGATAAAAAAGCACATAAATGATATTAGCATACCAAGATGAATTCAGAAAATTTTCTTCAATGTATGGAGCTGTGAATTCTTCCTGTTCTTCTAAAACATCAACCATATTCATATCTAATGCTTGGAAATTTGATTCTCTCATAAGTTTTGCTAATCCTTGTCCTTTAATCAGCTTGGTAGGCCTAATATCTAAATCATATTATAAGATAATATAAATCCATTTCTCCCTTTTATCATCAGGGTCTTGATGATAAAACCAAATGGCATTTTAACATACATGAATGTACCTCAAGGTGTGGTGAAAGCAGTTTTGTGTTGATCACTTGGGAGTGCTAACACTTGGTTGTAGCCTAAAAAACCATCCAAGAGTGAAATTATCTTAGATCCAACCACCTTTTGGAGTATATGATCCATTTCAGGCAAGGGATAGTTATCCTTTAGGGAGGCTTTGTTCAAATTTCTAAATTCAATGCAAAGCCTAATTTCCCCAGTCTTCTTTCTAATAAATACAAGGTTGGAAACCCATTGTGAATATCTAAGAGGGACTATAATCCTAGCATCATACATATTTTTTATCTCTTTCTCAACTAAAGGTAGTAAAACAGGGTTTATCCTTCTTAGTTTTTGTTTGAAAGGTTTTTTATTTTCCTTAAGAAGAATTTTGTGTTGAATTAATGCTAGTATCATATGATTTCAAATCTTTGTATCCCCATGCAAACACATCTCCAAACTCTTTGAAAAGTTCAATGTATTCTTGTTTAATATGAGTAGGAAGAGTGCTAAATAGCTTGATCATTTTGGGTTCATTCACGCTGCCTATGTTATTTTCTTCTACATTAGCTTTTGTAGGCTCCATCTTTGGTTTTTTAGCTACATCATTGAAGTCAAAAAGCTCTTCTAATGGTCTAAGACCCCTTGGTATTGAATCATTTTTTCATTGTAAAAATTCAAGGTCCTTTTGATCTGGTTTTTTTAATAATTTGGCCTTATAAAGATGTTCAAATTGGTTTATATCAACAATAGAGGAAAAATCTGTTTTAGGGATCTATTTTTCATCAAAACATTCTTCTTTATGGCTTAAGCTAAGTGTGGGTATAGCAAAATCATTTTCAGATTGCAGAAAATCATCAATGTGTTTATCTCCCTCAAACACTTGCCAATAGTTTTCATTGTCAGGGACTGTAGGCCTATTTTTTACTTTAACAGTGAACATTTCATTTACCAGAGGTATTTGACAATTGTTGGCAGCAAAGGCAAGCTCATTCGCAAGGTTATTTTGAGCTCTAGGGATGAAAGTGAATTCATATTTTTCAAAAGTTTTCAGGAGATCTAGGGCAGCATTCCTATATTATTTTAATCTTGGTTTTTTGGCTGAATACTCCCCTTTTATTTGCCTAATAATAAACTATGAATCTCCTTGGACTGATATTTTCTTGGCTCCTAAATCTTTGAGCAAATGTAGGCCAAGAAGGAGGGCTTCATATTCTGAAATGTTATTGGTCCATGGAAAAAAAAGTTTGTAGGAATGTCCTTTGTTTGTATTATGTATCCACACACCAGCTCCAGAACTAGCTTTGCTACAAGAGCCATCAAAGCTCATTGTCCAAAGTGTTTCTATCTCCTGCTCACTATCATTTTGTTGTTCAAGGCTGTTAAAGTTTGAGCTGTTGTGTTTTTTATTTGAGGGTAGATTTGGTTGTTCAAGTGGGATTAAATATTTTTTTTTTTCATCTTCTTGTGTGCTAATTTCCTCTTCATTAAACAAGATAAATGAATCAAGATCTGAATGAATGGAATAAACAAGAGTGTTGTTTTGCCTATCTATGTTGCTTACCATATATTTCATATGAGATTCCCTATATAACCTCCTTGTCTGGTTAAAAATTGGAATGGTAGCATAAGACATGCCCATTTGAATTTTCCCATGAAGTTTGGCTCCCCACGATCTGGATAAAAGCATGCCATACTTTGGGGGAATGTCAGCAAAAAATATGTCCATAACTAGACCCTTAGTAGGAATTTTTTCCATATTGACACATAAATCCTTGATTAGGCCTAAACATTTGACTCTGCTTGAATCAAAGGAATACAGGTCTTTGTAAGGTTTAGTAATTTCTAGGCCTAATCACTCCATCACTACTTTTGGCATGAGATTGTGAGAGGCACCAGAGTATAGCATGGCATTGTGTAAGACCTTATCATGTATATTTAAGCTGACATAGAATGGTGGGATGGTTCCTTCTTGGTATTTTTCTTCTACTTCAGAACCAAACGAAAATTTTGGTTTATCATCTATCAAGTTTAAAGTATCAGTATCATTTCCTATATTCAAAGCTTTCAAAACTTGATTTTTATATACATCTTGGGTTACTACTCAGATAAGGGTATGCTAATTTTGAACTTGGCAATTTCTTCCTCAAGGCTGAATGGGACTAATGTTTTTGACATATTTACCTCTGATTTGTCAAACATGGTATTTTCAACAATTCTGATTTGCTGAGTTCTATTGGGACTGTTATTTTGGACAAATTTCTCAAGGCCACTAGTAGAAGTATTAGGGAAGCTTGGGTCAACACTTGGCTGTCTAAGTTTATCTTTGTTTAAGTCAGTTTTCTTAGCCACATTGTTAGAATTGGTTTTTGTCTTTTTAGGAATATTTTCTGAGGTATTTCTAATAACAGTTTCTATTTTTTTATTCTTGGAGGTCTCTTGGTTCCTTTTGCTTCTAAGATCATATTGTCTGTGAACCTCCATTATAGCATTTTCAAACCCCAATTGGTAGTCTTTAGAATCCTCATGACTGTTTTTAGTTTGTTGTGAGGAGAAGAGTCTTTGCTCTTCTTCAGTGAGGAAATCATCACCCTCACTGTCAGATCCTATTAAATTCACATGATTTTCTTCCAACATTTCTGTATCCCTTTCTTCTTCTTTATCTAGATAATTTTCCTGAAAAGGAGGCCCAATTTTTTGGTCATTATCTCTTTGTCTATTTTGAATAGGGTCTCTTTGGAAATTGGGATTTCTATTTCTGTTTTGGGGATTGATTTGGTTCTCTCTAGGAGGCACTTTATCATTTAAGTTTATCTTTTCCAACATTATTTCCATTACCCTCACTAAGTTATCAATTTTGGCATCAGATGATGAGGTTGATGCCATTGTTTCATCTTTATATGTAACTCTTTTTTCTAATTTCAACCTAGCTCTTTTCTGAATAAGATTTTCTTATACACTTATTGCTCCCCTCTGCATATCTTCTAAAGTTAAGGGGTCTCTTTCTCTTAGCTAGTAGGCCATGTCTGGGTCAAAGCCTTCAGGAAATTTTGCTAAGGCTAAGCCTAGTGGAGGTTTCATGTTTGGAGGAAGTGCATTGTAGACACTATTGAATCTAGTGCAATAATCTTGGACACTTTCCCCAGCAATTATTTTAAGGTCTCTATATTCTGAAATGATTTGGAGAGGGTTATTTTTAATTTAACATTTGTTTATGAATGTTTGGTATAGATAAGGGAGATCATTTATGATGTTAGGAGTTAAGCTTTTAAACCATTTTTTGGCTTCTCCTCCTAAACTTTGGGCAAGGATTCTCATCTTAATGGTCTCTTCTTCTATTTCCATGTAATCAAAAGCATCATCCATTTTATCTACATGTTGTTGGGAAGTAGTAGATTCAATTCCAGTGATATGGGGACTTATAGATTGATAATCATTTGGCAAAGGAACCAGAGGTTTTGGTAACACTAATGGGGCATACCATGCTGCCATGGTGGGAGAAAATGGGGGATTTATAGGAGGTCTATTTGTGGAAGTGAAAGTGGGATGAAATGGAGTGTTTTGAACAATGGAGTTGTGGATGGGAGTGGTGGAAGTACTTGGACCAGCAAGCTGGTTATGAGTAGTTTTTCTATGGAAAGAACTGAAGTGGTGGAGAAGCTGAAAATCAGGAGGAGTGGAAGGAGATGCTTCTCTGCTAAAATGTTGTTGTGAATTTGTGGGCTCAAGGTCAGATTGGTCAATATCACTATGTGACTTGGTTCTAAATAAGTTATTTGAATGATATAAGTCAAAGTGAGGATATCTCAAGACTGTAAGGTTTTCTGGGATAGATCTTGTTCTTTCGATAGTCCTAACAATAGTTAAATTTCCAGCTCTAGAAGTTTGCCACAAAATCCTTTCTGGATCATCAACTATTATAGAAGGATTAGGGTCTGGATGAGATCTAGTACTGATCCTATGTGAAGCCAGATTTCAAACTCAAAATTTGGAGAGGCTGAAATTTTTTTAGGACTATTTTCAGTAGGTTGACCTCTCACAGTGTTAAGTAAACTTCTAAAATATGGGACTAGGCTTCTAAATTTCTTTAGGACTGATTTGATACAATATTAAGGGAATATAAAAGAACTAGTGAAGTAATAGGCCTACTGGGGCTAGTGGAGTCGCCAGGTGGAAATGTTTAGCTGTTTTGAAGGTAAATGTGTGTGGTCCACCACTAATAATTAACAAAAAATCAATCTAGAGATGTTTTTGGGGGTTTTATGAGCTTATTTTCTGTAGTTATAAGGTTTGAAAGAGTATCATACGCATATAATCATTTAGCTAAGAGGGTGAAACAAAAAAAATTTACTCTATGGCCATCAGCTGAGTCTTCTAAAGCTTAATTGAGGTTTGAATGAGTGTATAAGAGTTTCTTAGGCTACTATGCACTTAGTCCCAGTGTGATTGCCAGAATTTTGGGGTCCCATGATTTGGCAGATTGTTATAAAAAATGACAAGGAAACATGGAACCAATATTTGGAGCCCTAGGACCTAGCCTTCCTGGACTCAGAGAGGGATCTCTCTATTTTTTTGAAAAGGATATGAAGTTGTTTGCTTTGTAGGGTTTATTTTAGGCTAGTTATTAAGTGTGAGGTTTTTATTGTTTGTTTTGGTTGGTTACAATGATAAAAAAGCATAAATAGAATGAGGAAATATCTAATTCATTGAGGAATGGAGTATAATGAAATTCATGATAAGTTCATCAATGGATCGGGGAGTATCATAGGGAAAATCTAACTTGGCCAGTGGATCTTCAAGTTTTAAGGGGGTTTATGAGATGGACATCAATTGTAAGAATGAAAAGTAGGGTAAAGGGAAGTTAAGAATCTTTTATCATATGTACTTCTCAACAAAGGGACTTAAAATATCACAAAATCATGAAGATCCAATCAATAGGTAGGGAAAACCATAACTTCTACAATCCACACTTCAACAAGTAATATTTCAAGACAAACTTTTACAATGAAATATAGAAGGCGAGAAACTCATTTAACTTCTAGTGATTTCATCTTCAAGGACAGAAAAAACTTATGGCACACATATAATTGTAATCAAAGAAGAGGTAACTCCTAAAAATCCCTGATTATAATTATGAAGATCTCTAAAACAATTAGTTAAGCAAGTGAAAAGGGTATGATCGAAACAAAACCTCTTTGGTGGAATGTAAAGAATGCTACTTTAGAGAGAGACTTCAAAAAATAGTGTTTAAGTGGCAACAAGTAAGCAAGGAAAACCATAAATCATGCTTGAAACCAGCTGTATTCAATTATTTATGAAAGAAATAGGCTTAGGGGGTCCAAAGAGAAATTAAGAATTCTCTGAAATTTCCTAGCAGAAGAAAACATTGAGGCAAGAATAAATAGAACTAAGGTGCTTTCAAAAGACATTTCTTAGCCTAAAAATTTTATTTTACTGCAACACAGAAAGGTGGCAACATAATGAAAAATAGGAAATAACAATAACATATTAGAAGCACTTCACCAACAACCAAGCTCAGGGATCCACTGATATAGCCTCCTCCATCAACAAACAAACCAAGACATCCACAAGTTCCAAGACTTCAATTTCTTTTCAACTTCCAAGAGACTATGTATTACTTCAAAGAGTCATCAAATGGCAACAAGATAATGAGTTCATATGTATTATTTATGCTGTGAATGAGGAGGTGAATCCTAAGATAGGGTTTGAGTATCATTTATTATAGAGTAAGTGCATTCCTAACCTTGAATACCATGAACGGCTCAAGACATGAATATCTGTAGCTACTTCTCTGTTTTAATAACTTCTATCTTAACTCCTAAGGAAAAATAGGTGAATGTGTTGACTTTAAGGCTTATTCATAACTTTTACAATAACTGTTTGACAGATAAAATATCTCCGACTCAGCTCAATAACCGCCTAATGCTTTCTTGAAGGAAACAAAGTACTTAGGTGCCTAAAAATAACTTTGAGAGGAAAAACAGTTGTGAACTGAGTCATTTTAATTTGTCTTGGGTTAATCTGTCCTTTCTCTATCTTTAATCTATTTTTTAAGCCTTAACTCTGTCTTTATGATTTGCTGGCTTCTCTTTATCACTTTTGATTCAATTTGTTTTGATCTCTATTATGTTCCTTTAATCTTCTGATTATTTCTTTTGATCCTTTTCCTTTATCCTTTTAATGATTGTCTACCTAGCTAATCTTCTGTTTTTATCCTTTGATTAATATTAGCTCTTAACCCTTTTGATCTTCTTTTCTTCTACTATTTCTTTGACTTTTTGTGTTTGTCCTTTGTGCAGGGATGCGTTCTTTATGTGCCGGAGGGTTTATGATCCATTGATGAGCATGATTTGATCATCGATCAAACCCTAAGAAGGCCTCTGATCTCCTTAGTTTTAAATTTAAGACCCATGGATCATCATCCAAGGGTTTCATTCATCGTTCTCGGACTGTGGGATGGCATTTTGGAATTCTCTTCCATTAATACCTGCACATAAAACAAATTGTTAGACTTTAAAACCAGCGGGAGGGTTTACTGCAATTTCATGGGTTTCAGGCTGTCGGGAGGTGATTGTAGAGGGAGGAATGGAGTAGGAGGTGAGGTTACAAAGGAAGAACCAGGCAGAACTTTGAATTTTGGTGTGGGGATGAAAGGCGGTTTTGATAAACCGGGATGGTTTATCGCATGGATTTGAGGTGATAAGTGGGTTAGTGTGATGGGCGTGCGATCCCATTAGGTGATCAACGCATGGCAGGTGGAAAAACACTTATTTTGCATGGGTTGGAGGTTATTAAACCCATCGCAATTTTCTATGTGATATAGGATCTAGGCCGTCAGATCTCGGATGATGAGATCTACAGTGCAGAATGATTCAGGAAGAAACGTGTAGGTTTTGAGGGTGGATCCCCGGGGCAGGTGGCGCGATATGAATGGAGTCGGGGGTAGTGGAAAGTGGGGCTAGGCTCTAGGTGACCTAGGGAGTTTTTTTCAGGTAGCGCAGGGTGATAGTAATGCGGGGTTTGGTTTTATGGATGGGGAGGGAAGCAATAACCATCAAATTTGGGTCCAGGGCTCCATATCGACGGTGGAGATAGCCTGATCAAGGATGTGGGAGAAATGAAAAGGAGGGGGCCCGCACTTTAATTTTTTCCAAAGGTTTTGGGCCTTTTGATAAGGTTTACAGGGTGTATAAAAAGTAGAAGGGGTGGAAGTATATTTAAATGGGGAAGGGGCTTAAGAGATAGCAGAGGGCGAGGTTATATGGGAGCAAAGGGGTTGAGGTTTAAGAAGAGAGGGGCTTAAAGCCCATTATATCAAAAGGGGTGGGTTTTTCACTTTAAACAAGGTTTTTAATAAGATTAAAAGGACTCGATAGGTTAAATTTTAAGCTTACACAATGTAAAAAGAAATTTTACATTGTTTAATAATATGCTTTTTAAGAAAATGATGAATGAGGGGACTGATGAAGATTTTGAGGAAGGGAAAAATGGGTTTTTCAAAGGAAGAGGGTTATGAATGAGGGTGAGGTTGATGAAATAAGGCAAACAAGCGTAAAATGATGAAGTCTTTCTTTGCAGCAGAAGGGTAACTTTTTAGGAGGCAGGGAGAGGAAAATATAGTAAGAATATTTAGCTTAGGATAATGAAGGCAGTGATATTTCTAGAACTCACAATATTTCTCAAATCTTGTTTCTAGAAATCTAGGATCATCATTTAGTCATATTTTGATATTAGGAAAAATCATTGATGACTAACAAGCCCAATGGTTTGAATTTCTCTTACTATATCTGTTCTTCTTAATAAGAAACCCAACCAAAAAAAACCAAAAAAAAAATCCCTATCATTTTAATTAGCCTAAAATCAGCATCCTAAATCAATCAAGTTATATCTTTTATACAAATTCAGAGAGAGCCCTCTCTGAGTCCAAGAAGGCTAGGTCTGAGGACTCCAAAGTTGGTTTGATGTTACCCTTGTCTATTTGGTCTTACCAATGTGACAAATTACAGGGACCTAACATAATGGCGACTCCACTAGGGAACACTCATTAAAAATCTTAGTGTTATATAAAGAACTCAAAAAACCCAAAAACATCTCAAGATTGGTATCCAATTGTTGATGGTGGAAAACAAACAAATCCTTTAAAACAATTAGCATCATCCATCTACTGAATCCACTAGTTTTCAGTAGGCCTACTGACTCCATTGGTTCTCACAAAAGCCCATGGGAATGTATTAATCAATCCTAATAGTATAAAACCCAGCCACATACTATGTGACTTCATTAATTTTTCAGATAGGTTTGTTTTTCAAAACCCTTACAAAATTTCAGCCTTTCTGTGTTGTGGGTCTTAAATTTGGCTTCAAAAAGAATCAACACTATATCTCGCCCTGACCCAAACCCTCCTGCTATAGTTGATAACCCAGAAAGAATATTAAGAAAAAAATCTAGGACTTATGATTCAACTATTGTTAGACCGATTCACAAAGCAAGTTCCTTTCCTGAAAACCTTACATCCTTGAAAGATACCCAATTTAACTTACACCATAGAAAAATCATATTCAGAACTAAGTCTCAAAGTGGGATAGACTAGACAAACCTTGAGCCTGCCAGCTTACATCAGAGTCCTAGTAGAGAAGCCTATCCTTCCACTCCTCCTGATCTTCAGCTTCTCTAACACTTTGATTCCTTTCATTCCAAATATTCTCAATATCAGCTAACTTGTCCAAGTACATCTGCTACCCCCACTCATACATACACTATTAAAACCACTCCATTTCATCCTCCACCTCCACTCATAAAATATCCTCTTATAAATACTCCTTGGGTTCCATTACCTTCCATCATGGTAGCATGGTTTCATACGGACAAATCCCTCTTGCGGGCAAGAGCGATCTCCCTAGTATCCTAAGGATATATAGAAACAAACAGATAGATGTAGACCACTTTCTTTAGACTATTTTTCCTAAGATTTACTAATTAACTATGAAAATATGCTCCTACCTAAATTCCAACGCTTGCTTGGTCTTCAATCCAATCATCCTAGAAGGTATCGATCCAACATATAAGATCTGCAATCAAAGACATGAAAACAAGATCAAAAGCATTTGAAAAATATGATAATCCTAAAGCAATAATCTATCTTAGTGATCAAGGAATATAAGAATTGAATAATTCAAAATATAGATGAACAACTCAATGAGAAAATAGAATCCATTTGTATTAACTTTGAATATAAAAGAAGAAACCTCACAACCTTGACGCCTTGATGTTCGTACAGTTTCTTTCGGGTTCTCGAACAATCGTTTTCCTCGGTTTGACAAGACTTTGACTCTCTAAATCAACATAAGACTATGGCTATGAGTATGTAATTTCTCTCATGAAAATGATGCCAAATGTGAAGAGTATAATTTCTTCAGCAATTATCTTCTACAAGCTATAGTTTATGTACCCTTGAGACTGAAACTTGGTCTCAATTTATAGAAAAAGAGAGGTAGTTTCAGCTCCAAAAAGGAAGGGATAAAGCCCTTTCATCATGGGATTTCAGCTCCAAAAACCAAGGGATTACTCCATTTATGAAGGGATAAAGGTTCATGAATGGAAGGGACGAAGCTCGACCAGATAGCGCTTCTAGAAGGCCCCAGCTGGGAGACTATTTGACCAACTGAGCTTCTAGAACTTACTTTTCTCTTTATTTTACCTTTTACGGGGGTCCACAGTTTTAATGAGCTTTATGTGTAGGATGTACCACAATTTTTATAACAATAAACTGCAGTACCATAGGGAATGACTAGGAAAAGTGCGGGAGTAGGCTTTTTAGGATTTTTAAGAGCTTTTCTTGAGTTAAAAGACTTGGTTTAGGAAATTTATGATTTTGGACCTCTAAGGGAGCAATAAATAGGTAATGATGAACCCATATAGACAGCTAAATGTCATGGTGAAAAATTTTAGTGTAACATATTTCCCCCTAAAGCGCGAAGTCTTAAGAGTTCTGAAGAATTCTGAATAGTGAAGTGCTTTATCATTCCGAGGATTGGGCTGCAGGCACACTGGTTGAAACCTAGAAAAAAAATTCAATGCAAGCATATATATATATATATATATCATCGCTGAGTTAGGCATTCCCATACTCAGATCAAAACTAACTACATGTTCTGATACATAAATGATTTTAGAATTACATTAACAGTAGACACATCATGGATGCAGCCATCTATCATGAATAGTCTACTGTATGATGAATAATTAAACTCCTCACAGCCTGGATCGTGGAAACTAGATCCAAGGTCTTGATTTCCGCTTCTCGAACTAATACGATTCTATCCATGTGATTGATTGTGTCAAAGTTGAACATGGTAGAAACCACTTGATTACTAGTCAATGATGTGAACTGTTAACAGGTGTGAGAGAAACCACCAATAATGAAAATGGTTATCAAAGTACTCAGTACAATCTATGAAATGTTAATTTAAGATCTGAAGTCGAACATTTCACAGAATTGTTCGACCAAAGGTCAATAATGCAACCTATCATTGAAGGCGAGAAACCTGCCATTACGACATGCACATTTCAAGGTACTGTTATGATTCTAGATCAACTTTCTATATGATGAGTTGTTGTTGATAGAAAGTGACCCGTTGTAGGAAACCCTACAACACGAAACCATTAGATCAAGTTTTGAAGAAATTTTAAGCAAGGAATGACTCAAGGATGGTCAACGCGAATGGAGACAAATGTTTGCAAAGAATGGTTTATTAAACTGATCTCTTGAACACATAACGACACTGTAGATGGTGACGATTGACCTAAATCTAATACCTAGAAACCGGCTGAAGACTTTCAGTGTGGTTTGATTAACTATTTGGCTAAAGGATTTTCCCTACCTGAACATGAATGTGACAAAAGTGTCATGTTCAAGAGTGGTATACAACTTTTCGAAACAAAGTGTGACAACTGGATTCAAGTTCTCTCTTTTTCCCCCGCCATTTCTGGCAAGTACCTTATTTTTGACAAGATTGAGGAGGATAAAATTTGCTTGTTATATAAGCTCATCCTTTGGATGAGTCCAACTTAGTATTAAAATCAAACACTAAGATGGAGTGGTTCGTTCCTGTTTATAATTTATAGGTCCTTTACTGTTAAGTTTTAACAAGTCAAGTATAGGTGAAACTCGGTTTTTTTCAGTTTTAAGGAGTCAAAAGAAAAAATTAAGAAAAATATGTGGGTGTACTTTTTTGTAAATTTAGTCCCTCAAGCCCGAAAAAGGATAAGATAATGCAGGAGAGAACTCTATTGACTATGATTAGTCAACGTATACCTTTTTCGTAAATAGTCTCTTTCAGTCTGAAAAAGGGGTAAACTTATAGAAGAGACGATTGTTCATTTCCTTTAATGAGCTAGAATAGTCAAGTACTTGGCAATATTTTCATGTTTAGAGAGTTTGAAAAGGGCTTAAAAGAGAACTCCATTGTTTCGTTTTTTCTGTAAGTTTTAACCAGTTCAAAAAAGTGATAAAAATGTACTCATATGGTGTCGCTTTTTCTGTAAGTTTTAACGATTTTGAAAAAGTGACAAAAAGCATACTCATTATGGTTTCACTTTTTCTTAAGTTTTAACGAGTTCAAAAAAGTGATAAAAATTGTAGTCATATGGCCTACTTTCAACTTAATATATGAGAAGGAAAAGACAGAAAGATCTCAACATTTCATGTAATGAAATATATAGCTAAAGCATCTCAGGATTTTCATGATTTTAACGAGTCTTGAAAATAATAACCGAAATGGACTCAAGATAGGTTTCATTTTTATACAAGCTTGAAACATAGGAGAAATTATGCTTGAGAGTGGTTTCATTTTTACACAAACTTGAAACGTAGGAAAATTGTGCTTGAGAGTGGTTTGTTTCATTTTTACACAAGCTTGAAATGTAGGAAACTATGCTTGAGATTGGTTTTAATGTCCCCCAAGCGTAACCTTCAAGAGCATATTCCCCCATGCTTCATTTAATTCAACTAAGTAGAATACTGGTTACTAATAGCTAGATGGAATGAAGGTTCATTCATGAGATTATATGAAAGACTCGACTAAATAGCTATGAGATATAATCAAAGACTTGAATCAATTAGGAGAGAATTTGTTTCATTTTTTAATGAGCTTGACACAGGAAAAGAACTATGATCATGGAAGCTTGTTTTATTTTTTTAACGAGCTTAACACAAGAAAAGGAACTATGCTCAAAGACATGTTTCATTTTTTATCGAGGTTGACACTGGAAAAGGAACTATCCTCAAGGAAACTTGTTTCATTTTTTAATGAGGTTGACATAGTAAAAGGAACTATCCTCAAGATGACTTGTTTCATTTTTTAACGAGGTTGACATAGGAAAAGAACTATCCTCAAATACATGTTTCATTTTTTAATGAGGTTGACACAATAAAAGGAACCATCCTCATAATGACCTGTTTCATTTTTTAACGAGGTTGACACAGTAAAAGGAACTCTCCTCATGATGACCAGTTTCATTTTTTAACGAGGTTGACATAGGAAAAGAAGTATCCTCAAAGACATGTTTCATTTTTTAATGAGGTTGACACAGTAAAAGGAACCATCCTCATAATGAAATGTTTCATTTTTTAACGAGGTTGACACAGTAAAGGGAACTCTCCTCATAAAATACTATTTCTAATATATCAATCTATTCTTGATAATCTACCTACATAACCCACTGAATCATTTTTAACGAGGTTGACACAGTAACAAGAAATCTCCTCATGCGATCGTGTCATGGCTTCCAACTGGAAGAAACACATGTTAAGGGACACTCGTCGATCATGGCTTCCAAGAGGTCTTCGTCAAATGGAAGAAAATTTCTCTGGAAGGAACTCATGTCAAGGGAAGGGATAAGAACATCGCATTCAAATAATCCCATAGGGTTTGCCATGTAAATTACCCGATCTAAGTCAAAGGAAGTCGAGCAAACAGTGAGAGGCTCGCTTGCATCGGTAACTGAAAACATGGGACTGGTTGCCACATAATTAACCCGTGACGGGGTAGATACCACTTTTGTATAAGGAACATTTAGGGGTGTCAAATTATTAGTAGTCAAATCAAGACTAGCGAATGAAAGCTGGTCAACAGTCACAATGTTTCCATTGTGAGGGAAAGACATCACATGAAAGAGTGTCGATACGACAACTTTCATTGCATAGACATAGTCTCGCCCAAGGAGAAAATTGAAATCCAAAGGGCCTCGGACTACCATAACATCAATATAGATAGTTTTACCTTCCAAGGTAATAGGAAACTTAGGAAGTATCCATAAAGGTTCACTAATGGTTCTGTTAAAAGTTGACATATTCTGTGTAACAAACACAAGTTGAGAGGAACCCAAAGCTTGCCAAGCAGTTGAGGATAAAATACTAACGAAAGCACCTTCATCTATATTTGTGCGATGCACATTCTTACCACAAGCCGTCACAATGATTTGGAAAGGGATGGAGGAAGGAAGACAAGGTTCTATCAATCTATTCCAATCAAAGGAAAATACCTCAGTACTTGGAGGGGGTTCTGTAGGAATAGGTGAAATTCCCCCTAGGGTAGAAGAATTTGATGTAACAAGAAGAATTTGAGCAGTATGAGTTTCACTCTATATAGGGAGAGTGGGATCAACCAAATGTGAAATCAAATCGACCACTTGATCAACTAATGGATTATCAACTTGATTATTATGAGTTTCACTCTTCAATGGAAGGGTGGGATTGACTGTTTTTGGATTTAGTTCAATCACTTCGTCAGTTGACGGTAGGTTGGGACAAAGTTTACGATAACGAGTTGGAATTTGTTGGTGTGGAATAGTAAGGTTTTCCAAAACTTTTGAGGCTTCATCCATGTGAGGGAAAATGTGAGTTTGATAAATCCCTTTTCATAACCTACAAGGAAACCTAAATTTACCCTTTTTCCCAGGAAGCTGACAATCACTGGTTGATGGATCAATAGTAAGTTGATATGATTTTTCTGACCATACTTCCAAGACCTTTGGAATACCAGGACAATTGATAAGGAAGTGGTCATCCTTACAAAGCTTGCAAGGGAATTTGGGTTTAAGATGCATGTTGGAGGTTTCCTCAACATTAATAATGCTTACAACCATGGTTGGTTGGTTGACTTCTTTCTTATCTTGCTTCTTCTTCTTCTTCCCTTTCTTCTTCTTCTTAGCCACCTGGTTACTAGCATCAAGGCTTTTACCAAGCGAATATGAATAAAGGGAGGAATACATGTTAGATGAAGAAGTTAAAGGGTCAACATGAGGTTGGTGATGTCGAGATGGCGAACTCTGTTGAGGCTAAGCATCCAGTTGAGGTGGAACAATTTGTGTGTTTGAGGCCAACGAAGTTGAAAATAACCATATCTGTAAACCTATTGTAAATCCAAGTAATGAAAATGTTGCCATATAAGGAGGACCAACATTTCCAAAGAAAGGAAAAGTACTAGGATTCTCATTAAGAGGGGTTCCTTGGTTGGTAAATTCCGGAACAGTTGCCATTATATTCAACTTCAGTGAATTTTATTAACAATTTAAAAATATTCACAATTCACAATTCACACCTAACAATTAAAATCCACAATTTTACACCTAACAATTAAAATTCCAAATTCACACCTAAGGTCTCTAAAATGTAAAAAAAAAAAAATGAACATACACTATCAAATCTGGGAGTCAAACCACACACAAGCAGTAGATTCCCACACTAAAAACACTAGTTGGTGATGAAATCCAACATCGTGAAATTTTAATGCAGAAATGGCGGTTGGAACAATTACCCTGACAACCTACTTAATGAAACAGACCAGTGCAAGTTTCTCCACTTAAACCATCTCGAGTGAAGAGAACCCTCCAAAGAGTCCAAGTGAGTCTAGCCGACATCTGTTCTAGGTACAGGGGGACCTTCCCTCCACTGTCACCTTGGGGAAGAATCTTAACGATTATGGCCACTAAGGTCACCAACTGAGACAAATGAACCTAGGGGAATAGTCTACAATCTGATATACACGCAAGGGCAGAGTAACAAGCTCAATCCCCTTGAAGGCTCCTTGAAATAATACAAGGTTTACCGACAAGTGACCATAGGCTCCTCGACAATGGTCTATCCAAGTTTTACCATTTGTAATACGTGCACATCTTGTATCTTTCCCAATGAGATAGGTATGATTACCTCACTGGTTCGGATATGAACTTGTGCTTAACTCCTTTAGGAGGAGCTTCCTAGAGCATACATGCTACAATTGGATTTTCCTACCACAAGATTTACTACTTGTTTGTTTAATTGCTTTGGAATATTAACTACAACCTATTCCAAACCACTAGCCTGAGCTAGATTGGTGGAAAGAGCCCTAAAAATGTAAAAATTTCTAGATGAATTTTATTAAGTGTTGTGTTATTTAGGTTGTTATTACTCAAAGGGTAAATGGATATGAAACCAATGGTGTTATGACCTGACCCAAAATTGAATGCAATCGAATATGATAATGTAATCTTTTCAATTCAATGAATCCTAATTAAAATAAGGAGAGAGTTTCCATTCACTTCCAACAATTCAAGAATTGATAAATAAGAGAAAATATAACAAATTCTCTAATGCACTAATTTTATCAAGAAAAACTAATGCTTTTTCAATTCCAAATTTTTTATTTTTATGTTTTTATAAAACAAGCATAAAAACATGTAAATTAATATCAAAGAAACTAATCTAAATCTACGATTGATTTTTTGAGAATGTAAACTATGCAGTTGTAATCTATGCACAATTCACTTGAAAACTATGCAAATGTAGTCTATGCACATTTTCGTTCATATTCTGAAAATGAGAATTATAATTATGCAAATGTGATCTATGCAAGAGAATTCTCAAACACAAGATGATTCTAATGTAATCTAAGAACTAATCAATTGTAAGATAATAGAATTCAGTGAGAATTCCAAAGGTCAAAAAATAAAAACACTCAAATGCGATTAACACTCAGACACAATTTTGCAAAAACAAAAGCAAAAAGATGCAAAATTGTTAAGAGACTGAGACAAATCTTGAAGTAATGACCAAAGGAAATCAAATTAAGAATTTCTCAAAAAGAAACTCAAAACACCCAATTAACTTAACGTAGTCTCATGAGATTGTAAAAGTTGCTGAAATAAATTCACACACAAGGCTTTTGACATTCAAAACAAGTTTGGGCAAACACTGAGAATCTAGTAATCTAGTTCAAGAAAAGAGAATCTCTAATTTTTCAAAAATTTTCCTTAAGTCTGCAGGTTATAATGGAGAACATAGTGGTACCACACTATTCTGAACTACAAACTACGGAGGTTGCCGCACTGTTTTCAAAAGAAAACTACAGAGGCCAGGAAACATACAGAAAGAAATAAAAATTCAGATATGCTTCCAGGGATTCTAATAAGTTATCTACCCAACCTAGTGTTAAGACTAATCAAAATCAGAAGACTCGTAAAATTCAAACTGAAAAAAAAAAGGGAAACTAAGTTTTATTCCCCAGCGGAGTCGCCAATTTGTTATACGGAAAAATCCCTCTCGTGGACAAGATCGATCTCCTTAGTATCCTAAGGATATCTAGAAACAAACAGACAGATTTAGACCATTTTATTTATACTATTTTTCTTAATAATTACTAATTAAATATGAAAATATGCTCCTACATAAATTCCAACTCTTGCTTGGTCTTCAATCCAGTCATCCCAGAAGGTATCGATCTAGCATATAAGATCTGCAATCAAAGACAAGTAAACAAGTTCAAAAGCATTTGCAAAATATGATAATCCTAAAGCAATAATCTATCTTAGTGATCAAGGAATCTAAGAATTGAATCATTCAAAAGATAGATGAACAACTCAATGAGAAAATAGAATCCATTTGTATTAACTTTGAATATAAAAGAAGAAACCTTAAAACCTTGACGCCTTGATGTTCGTACAGGTTCTTCCGGGGTGCCGACCAACCATTTTCCTCAGTTTGACAAGACTCTGACTCTCTAAATCAACATAAGACTATGGCTATGAGTATGTAATCTCTCTCATGCCAATGATGCCAAATGTGAAGAGTATAATTTCTTCAGCAATTCTCTTTTACAAGCTACAGTCTATGTGCCCTTGAGACTAAAACTTGGTGTCAATTTATAGTAGAAGAGAGGTAGTTTCAGTTTCAATAAGGAAGGGATAAAGCCCTCTCATCATGGGATTTCAGCTCCAAAAACTAAGGGATAGCTCCATTTATGAAGGGATGAAGGTTCATGAATGGAAGGGGCGAAGCTTGACTAGATAGTGCTTCTAGAAGGCCCCAGCTAGGAGAATATTCGACCAGCTGGGCTTCTAGAACTTACTTTTCTCTTTGTTTTACCTTTTACCAAGGTCTGCAGCTTTAATGAGCGGAACGTGCAGGATGTGCTGCAGGTTTTATAGCACTAAACTGCGGTACCGTGGGAAATTACTAGGAAAAGTGCGGAGTTAGGCCTTTCAGGCTTTTAATGAGCTTTTTCCCAATTCCAAGACTTGATTTAGGAACTTTATGATTTTGGACCTCTAAGGGAGCAACAAATAGGTAATGATGAAGCCATATAGATAGCTAAATGTCATGGTGACAAATTTTAGTGTAACACATAGTATTGCCCTGCAGTACTACCAGTACCTACTTATGCCACATGAATATCAATCTAAAATCCCTCACTTTAATGGGACTGATTCTACAACTACCCAACAACATGTAGACAAGATGAATGATGCTTTTGACTACCAAGAGATAGAAGAGGAGACTATAAAAATGAGAATGTTTGCCCAAAGTTTAGGGGGAGAAGCAAAGAAACGGTTCAATAACTTAACCCCTAATAGCATTCATGATCTCCCTTCCCTTTATCAAACATTCATAAACAAGTGGGAGATTAAGAAAAATCTTATCAGAGTATGAGAACCTTAAAAGAAATGTTGGGGAGAGTGTTCAAGACTACTGCACTAGGTTCAATAGTGTATATAATGCACTTCCTCCCAAAATGAAACCCCCAGAAGGCCTAGCCCTAGTAAAATTTCCAGATGGATTTTATCCAGAAGTGACTTACCAATTAAGAGAAAGAGATCCCCTTACCCTAGAAGACATGCAAAGGGGAGCAGTAAGTGTAGAAGCCAATCTAATTTCTAAAAGGGCTAGAATGAGAACATAAAATAGGGTTACATACAAAGAGGAACCTATGGCCTCCACATATGATGCTAAAATTTACAGTCTAGTTAGGACAATGGAAAGGATGATGGAGAGAATTAAATTAAATGAAAGATCACCCCCTAGGGAAAATCAAACAAATGCTAAAAAAAAAAACAAAAACCAAAACTTCAGAAGAGATCCTCCTCAAATAATACAAAGAGAAATTGACCAGCAAATTAGACCTCCTTTCTAAGAAAACTATGTAGATGAAAAGGAACGAGAGACTGAGAAGCCAGAGGAAAAACATGTGAATCTAATAGGCTCTAATAATGAGGACATTGCTTTTCTCATAGAAGAAGAACAAAGTATGTTTTCCTCAAACCAAGCTGAAAGAACATATGAGGATTCTGAAGAATACAAACTAGGATTTTAAAATGCTATCATGGAGGTTCATAGGCAATATGGTCTCAGAAGTAGTAAAACCAAAGATATCCCCAAGAGGAACAAACTAGAAATTTATGCTAGGAAGACCCCTGAAAACACTCCTAAAAAGACAACAGAAAATACAAACACAATGGCTAAGAATTATGATCAAAGAAAAAACAAAGTCAGCCAACAGGATGGTAACCAAAGCTACCCTAGTACATCAAAGAGTGGCCCTAAAAAAACTATTTTAATTGAGATTCAAAATAAAAATCAGCAAGCTAAGGTTGTTGAAAAAAAAAATGTCTGAGAAAACTGATTTAAATCCGTCAAAAACACAGACACCATTCAGTATTGAGAGTGAAATTGCCAAGATAAAAATAGCCACACCCCTTACTGAATTAGTGACTCAAGATGTATATAGATCTCAAGTTTTGAAGGCTTTAAACATAGGAAATAACACTGATACTCTAAATTTCACTGATGGCAAGCCAAAATTGTTGTTTGGACCAGAGGTAGAGGAAAATTTTCAAGAGGGAGGTGTGCCTCCATTCTATGTCAGTTTGAACATCCATGACAAAATCCTACACAATGCCATGCTAGATTCTGGTTCTTCACATAATCTCATGCCAAAGGTGGTGATGGAAAGATTAGGCCTTGAAATAACCAAACCATACAAAGACTTGTATTCTTTTGATTCAAGTAGAGTTAAATGTCTGGGCCTAATCAAAGATCTATGTGTTAATTTGGCACAAATATGAGGCAAGAGTCTTATAATGGATATTGTAGTGGTTGAAATTCCCCCCAAAATATGGCATGCTTTTATCAATATCACGAGGAGCCAAACTCCAAGGAACCCTCCAAATGGACATGGCATATGCTACCATTCCAGTCTTTAACCAAAAAAGAAGATTGTACAAAGAAACTCACATGAAATACATGGTAAGCAGCCAAGATAAGACAAATAACACCCCTCTCTATTCTGTCCATTCAGACCTTGATTCATTTATTTTGTAAAATGAAGATGACATTAATGAACAAGTGGCTAGAAAAGAGGAAGAGCTAGAACTGTCAGAATAGTCAAACCAAAAAAAAAATGAAGAACATAACAGTCAAAATATTAGCAGCCATGAACAACAACACAATGGCAAGTCTGAATTTGAAACTCTTTGGAACATGACTTTGATGGCTCTTATGGCAAAGCTGGTTTAGGAGTAGGTGTTTGTTACATAACACTAATGAAGGTCACTCTTACAGGATACATTTTCAATGTACAAACAATATAGCATGATAGAGCTAAGAACATTTCCATTTAGGGAGATTCCGAGCTGATTATTAGGAAAATTAAAGGAGAATATTCAGCCAAAAATACTAGGTTAATAGAATATAGAAATGCTTCCTTAGACCTCCTGAAAAAATTTGAAAAATATGAACTTACCTCTATCCCAAGAACTCAAAACAGCCTTGCAAATGAACTAGCATTCGCTGCCAACACTTTCCAACTACCTCATGCCAATGAACAATACATAGTAAGGTTAAAAGCAGACTGAAATTCCCTGATAACATAGATTATTGGCATGTTTTTGAAGGTGACAAACATATTGAAGACTTCCTGCAATCCAAAAATGAGTTTGAAATTCCAAAAGCAGACTTAGATCATGAAGAGAACTACTCTGTTGAGGAAAATACACACAAAATAGAGCCACCTTATGCTACTGATATAAATCTTTTAGAACACCCTCATGAGGTAGAACTATGTGGAGATCTAGAAAAAATGGACCTTGAGGTATTGCAATGCAAATAAAATCTATTTCCAAGAGGACTTGTACCCTTAGAAGAACTGTTTGAATTCAATGATGATGCTAGGAAGCCTAAAATAGAATCCACTAAAACAAATGTAGAAGAATGCAACATAGGCAGTGAGGAAAAACCTAAAATGATAAAATTGTCCAAAACATTGCCAGCTCTTATAAAACTGAAATACATTGAGTTGTTCAAATAATTTAAGGATGTGTTTGCATGGGGCTATGAGGGCTTGAAGTCTTATGATACAAACATCATTTGGCATAAGATTCCTCTCAAGGAAAACCAAAAACCATTTAAGCAGAAATTGCGTAGAATAAACCCTGTCCTAATGCCTCTAGTTGAGAAAGAAATAAAGAAAATGTATGATGCTGGAATAATATTCCCACTCAAGTACTCAGAATGGGTCTCAAATCTTGTATCAGTGAAGAAGAAAATAGAGAAAATTAGGCTATGAATAGACTTTATAAATTTAAACAAAGCCTCCCTGAAATACAAATACCCTTTACCTAAGATGGATCATATACTGCAAAGGGTAGTAGGCTCTAAAATAATATCTTTTCTTGATGGTTTTGCAGGGTATAATTAGTTTCTAGTAAATCCAGATGATCAACACAAAACCACCTTCACTACACCTTGGGGCACATTCATGTATGTCAAAATGTCTTTTGGGTTAATGAATGCTGGGGCCACTTTTCAAAGAGCCATGGACATTGCTTTTTTCAAAGATTTAGGTTACTTCATTGTGATATACCTTGATGACATAAATGTTTATTAAAAACCAATGAAGAACACTTAGATCACTTAAGAAAAGTCTTTGAACAATGTAAAAAGTATGGTATATATTTAAATCCTAAGAGAACTTTGTTTGGTCTTCAAGAAGGAAAAATTTTGGGCCATATTATCTGAAGAAGGGATTAAGATAGACCCAAATAGGATTGAAGGGATATTACAAATTAGTCACCCTAGGAACATTAAAGAGCTGCAATCTTTCATTGGAAAGATCAATTTCTTCAGAAGGTTCACACCAAACCTTGCAGAACTCCTAAGAAACATTACAAACATGTTGAAAAGAGAAATAGGAGTCAAATAGACCATAGAGGAAAAGAAATCCTTTGAACTGGTAAAACAAGCACTTACCCAAACACTAGTCCTCATCATCCTTGACTTCACTAGGGACTTCTTCGTATTCTCATTTGCATCAGAACACCAATTGTTGCAGTATTACTACAAAATAACATAATGGGACAAGAATAACCCATAGCTTTCTTTAGCAAGGCACTAAGATATGCACCTTTACAATATAACATCATGGAAAAACAAGCTTTTGCCTTAATCAAAGCATTAAAATATTTTAGAGTTTACATTTTGCATTCACATGTCATTGCTTTTGTTCCTCATGTAGTTGTTAAGGACATAATAACTCAGGATCTTGATGGTATAATAGGTAAGTGGATTGTTGTCATCTTAGAGTATGAACTAGAAATCAAGCCCACCAAGCTAATCAAAGGGAAAGGACTATAAAAACTGGTGGCTAAAGTAAACTTTCAAGAACTAGACATAAAAACGATATATTCCCTGGATGAACAAGAGGAGTTGGCGACTCCATGTATTGAAGAAGCATTTCTGAACTCACTTTGGTATGCTGATATATTATTTTTTCTTTTTAATCTAAATGCTCCTCCTGGTTTTTCCAAAAGAAAGGCTAGATTCTTGAAACTAAAATCTGTAAATTTGTGCATTCTAGATAAAGCTTTATATTGGAAAAATTATGTTGGTATCTTGCTTAAATTTTTACTTGAAGAAGATGAAAACAAAATCATGCATGAGTTTCATGAAGGAGAATGTGGAGGTCATCTCTATTGGAAAACCACTGCCAAAAAAATCCTTAGGGATGGTTTCTATTGGCCCACTCTTTTCCTTAATATCCACAAGCTAGTAGGGACTTGCCATAAATGCCAAATATTTGAGGGAAAAAGAAAACTACTGCCTTTGCCTTTACAACCTATCAGTGTTGAAACTCCTTTTCAACAATGGGGTTTAGATTTCATTAGAGAAATCCACCATGCCTCCTCTGCCTAATACAAATGGACTCTCACTGCAACTGACTATTTAACCAAACGGATAGAAGCCATCCCTTCAAGGACTTCCACTGACTTGGTAATCATCAAATTCCTTGAAACCAACATTTTGTCTAGATTTAGCTATCCAAGAAAAATGATCATTGATAATGCTTCCGCATTTAAATCCAAGAGAATGGTGGACTTTTTCCACAAGTATAAAATTACAATAGGTCATTCTATAGCTTATTACCCTCAAGGTAATAGGTTGGCTGAGTCCTCTAACAAAATTTTGTTAAACATCATCAAGAATTTGCTGGAAGAAAACAAGAAGTCATGGCATAGCAAATTAGTGCATGCACTATGGGCAGACAAATTAACAAACAAGAAATCAATTAATATGTCTCCCTATCAGCTAGTGTATGGCATGGATCTAGTTTTTCCAACATCCTTGGGAGTCCTAGTGATGAAGCTTATTTAAGAGGTACGGTTAGAGGAGAATGATATACAAAGGAGGATGAACCAAACCATTCAATTGCAACAATCAAGGGAAGAAGTATACAACAAAACACAAGTAGTGCAGGAAAAAATCAAAAATATTTTTGATAAAAGGACTAAAGAAGATGACTTCAACATTGGAAACAAAGTGCTAAAATGTTATTCAAGAAGAGACGACAAAGGCAAGCATGGGAAATTTGAAAATATATGGAAAGGTCCATACATCATCCATTCAGAAAGAGATAACAATGAATTCTTCCTACAAGAAATGGATGGAACATAATTATATGGAGGTCCTATCAATGGCAGTATGCTCAAGTATTATTTTTGTTGAAGTTTTTAGTTTGAATCTTTATTCATTGTACATAACATTGCTCAGATAAAAGAATAGAAAAATGAAGCATAAAAAAACAAATAGAACAAGAAAAGATAGGAAACCCTACAACACGAAACCATTAGATCAAGTTTTGAAGAAATTTTAAGCAAGGAATGACTCAAGGATGGTCAACGCGAATGGAGACAAATGTTTGCAAAGAATGGTTTATTAAACTGATCTCTTGAACACATAACGACACTGTAGATGGTGACGATTGACCTAAATCTAATACCTAGAAACCGGCTGAAGACTTTCAGTGTGGTTTGATTAACTATTTGGCTAAAGGATTTTCCCTACCTGAACATGAATGTGACAAAAGTGTCATGTTCAAGAGTGGTATACAACTTTTCGAAACAAAGTGTGACAACTGGATTCAAGTTCTCTCTTTTTCCCCCGCCATTTCTGGCAAGTACCTTATTTTTGACAAGATTGAGGAGGATAAAATTTGCTTGTTATATAAGCTCATCCTTTGGATGAGTCCAACTTAGTATTAAAATCAAACACTAAGATGGAGTGGTTCGTTCCTGTTTATAATTTATAGGTCCTTTACTGTTAAGTTTTAACAAGTCAAGTATAGGTGAAACTCGGTTTTTTTCAGTTTTAAGGAGTCAAAAGAAAAAATTAAGAAAAATATGTGGGTGTACTTTTTTGTAAATTTAGTCCCTCAAGCCCGAAAAAGGATAAGATAATGCAGGAGAGAACTCTATTGACTATGATTAGTCAACGTATACCTTTTTCGTAAATAGTCTCTTTCAGTCTGAAAAAGGGGTAAACTTATAGAAGAGACGATTGTTCATTTCCTTTAATGAGCTAGAATAGTCAAGTACTTGGCAATATTTTCATGTTTAGAGAGTTTGAAAAGGGCTTAAAAGAGAACTCCATTGTTTCGTTTTTTCTGTAAGTTTTAACCAGTTCAAAAAAGTGATAAAAATGTACTCATATGGTGTCGCTTTTTCTGTAAGTTTTAACGATTTTGAAAAAGTGACAAAAAGCATACTCATTATGGTTTCACTTTTTCTTAAGTTTTAACGAGTTCAAAAAAGTGATAAAAATTGTAGTCATATGGCCTACTTTCAACTTAATATATGAGAAGGAAAAGACAGAAAGATCTCAACATTTCATGTAATGAAATATATAGCTAAAGCATCTCAGGATTTTCATGATTTTAACGAGTCTTGAAAATAATAACCGAAATGGACTCAAGATAGGTTTCATTTTTATACAAGCTTGAAACATAGGAGAAATTATGCTTGAGAGTGGTTTCATTTTTACACAAACTTGAAACGTAGGAAAATTGTGCTTGAGAGTGGTTTGTTTCATTTTTACACAAGCTTGAAATGTAGGAAACTATGCTTGAGATTGGTTTTAATGTCCCCCAAGCGTAACCTTCAAGAGCATATTCCCCCATGCTTCATTTAATTCAACTAAGTAGAATACTGGTTACTAATAGCTAGATGGAATGAAGGTTCATTCATGAGATTATATGAAAGACTCGACTAAATAGCTATGAGATATAATCAAAGACTTGAATCAATTAGGAGAGAATTTGTTTCATTTTTTAATGAGCTTGACACAGGAAAAGAACTATGATCATGGAAGCTTGTTTTATTTTTTTAACGAGCTTAACACAAGAAAAGGAACTATGCTCAAAGACATGTTTCATTTTTTATCGAGGTTGACACTGGAAAAGGAACTATCCTCAAGGAAACTTGTTTCATTTTTTAATGAGGTTGACATAGTAAAAGGAACTATCCTCAAGATGACTTGTTTCATTTTTTAACGAGGTTGACATAGGAAAAGAACTATCCTCAAATACATGTTTCATTTTTTAATGAGGTTGACACAATAAAAGGAACCATCCTCATAATGACCTGTTTCATTTTTTAACGAGGTTGACACAGTAAAAGGAACTCTCCTCATGATGACCAGTTTCATTTTTTAACGAGGTTGACATAGGAAAAGAAGTATCCTCAAAGACATGTTTCATTTTTTAATGAGGTTGACACAGTAAAAGGAACCATCCTCATAATGAAATGTTTCATTTTTTAACGAGGTTGACACAGTAAAGGGAACTCTCCTCATAAAATACTATTTCTAATATATCAATCTATTCTTGATAATCTACCTACATAACCCACTGAATCATTTTTAACGAGGTTGACACAGTAACAAGAAATCTCCTCATGCGATCGTGTCATGGCTTCCAACTGGAAGAAACACATGTTAAGGGACACTCGTCGATCATGGCTTCCAAGAGGTCTTCGTCAAATGGAAGAAAATTTCTCTGGAAGGAACTCATGTCAAGGGAAGGGATAAGAACATCGCATTCAAATAATCCCATAGGGTTTGCCATGTAAATTACCCGATCTAAGTCAAAGGAAGTCGAGCAAACAGTGAGAGG
This sequence comes from Pinus albicaulis, assembly GCA_034641835.2. Classification (NCBI taxonomy): domain Eukaryota; kingdom Viridiplantae; phylum Streptophyta; class Pinopsida; order Pinales; family Pinaceae; genus Pinus; species Pinus albicaulis. The sequence continues at coordinate 838,782,440 of CM076573.1, forward strand.
CTCGCTTGCATCGGTAACTGAAAACATGGGACTGGTTGCCACATAATTAACCCGTGACGGGGTAGATACCACTTTTGTATAAGGAACATTTAGGGGTGTCAAATTATTAGTAGTCAAATCAAGACTAGCGAATGAAAGCTGGTCAACAGTCACAATGTTTCCATTGTGAGGGAAAGACATCACATGAAAGAGTGTCGATACGACAACTTTCATTGCATAGACATAGTCTCGCCCAAGGAGAAAATTGAAATCCAAAGGGCCTCGGACTACCATAACATCAATATAGATAGTTTTACCTTCCAAGGTAATAGGAAACTTAGGAAGTATCCATAAAGGTTCACTAATGGTTCTGTTAAAAGTTGACATATTCTGTGTAACAAACACAAGTTGAGAGGAACCCAAAGCTTGCCAAGCAGTTGAGGATAAAATACTAACGAAAGCACCTTCATCTATATTTGTGCGATGCACATTCTTACCACAAGCCGTCACAATGATTTGGAAAGGGATGGAGGAAGGAAGATGTGGTTCTATCAATCTATTCCAATCAAAGGAAAATACCTCAGTACTTGGAGGGGGTTCTGTAGGAATAGGTGAAATTCCCCCTAGGGTAGAAGAATTTGATGTAACAAGAAGAATTTGAGCAGTATGAGTTTCACTCTATATAGGGAGAGTGGGATCAACCAAATGTGAAATCAAATCGACCACTTGATCAACTAATGGATTATCAACTTGATTATTATGAGTTTCACTCTTCAATGGAAGGGTGGGATTGACTGTTTTTGGATTTAGTTCAATCACTTCGTCAGTTGACGGTAGGTTGGGACAAAGTTTACGATAACGAGTTGGAATTTGTTGGTGTGGAATAGTAAGGTTTTCCAAAACTTTTGAGGCTTCATCCATGTGAGGGAAAATGTGAGTTTGATAAATCCCTTTTCATAACCTACAAGGAAACCTAAATTTACCCTTTTTCCCAGGAAGCTGACAATCACTGGTTGATGGATCAATAGTAAGTTGATATGATTTTTCTGACCATACTTCCAAGACCTTTGGAATACCAGGACAATTGATAAGGAAGTGGTCATCCTTACAAAGCTTGCAAGGGAATTTGGGTTTAAGATGCATGTTGGAGGTTTCCTCAACATTAATAATGCTTACAACCATGGTTGGTTGGTTGACTTCTTTCTTATCTTGCTTCTTCTTCTTCTTCCCTTTCTTCTTCTTCTTAGCCACCTGGTTACTAGCATCAAGGCTTTTACCAAGCGAATATGAATAAAGGGAGGAATACATGTTAGATGAAGAAGTTAAAGGGTCAACATGAGGTTGGTGATGTCGAGATGGCGAACTCTGTTGAGGCTAAGCATCCAGTTGAGGTGGAACAATTTGTGTGTTTGAGGCCAACGAAGTTGAAAATAACCATATCTGTAAACCTATTGTAAATCCAAGTAATGAAAATGTTGCCATATAAGGAGGACCAACATTTCCAAAGAAAGGAAAAGTACTAGGATTCTCATTAAGAGGGGTTCCTTGGTTGGTAAATTCCGGAACAGTTGCCATTATATTCAACTTCAGTGAATTTTATTAACAATTTAAAAATATTCACAATTCACAATTCACACCTAACAATTAAAATCCACAATTTTACACCTAACAATTAAAATTCCAAATTCACACCTAAGGTCTCTAAAATGTAAAAAAAAAAAAATGAACATACACTATCAAATCTGGGAGTCAAACCACACACAAGCAGTAGATTCCCACACTAAAAACACTAGTTGGTGATGAAATCCAACATCGTGAAATTTTAATGCAGAAATGGCGGTTGGAACAATTACCCTGACAACCTACTTAATGAAACAGACCAGTGCAAGTTTCTCCACTTAAACCATCTCGAGTGAAGAGAACCCTCCAAAGAGTCCAAGTGAGTCTAGCCGACATCTGTTCTAGGTACAGGGGGACCTTCCCTCCACTGTCACCTTGGGGAAGAATCTTAACGATTATGGCCACTAAGGTCACCAACTGAGACAAATGAACCTAGGGGAATAGTCTACAATCTGATATACACGCAAGGGCAGAGTAACAAGCTCAATCCCCTTGAAGGCTCCTTGAAATAATACAAGGTTTACCGACAAGTGACCATAGGCTCCTCGACAATGGTCTATCCAAGTTTTACCATTTGTAATACGTGCACATCTTGTATCTTTCCCAATGAGATAGGTATGATTACCTCACTGGTTCGGATATGAACTTGTGCTTAACTCCTTTAGGAGGAGCTTCCTAGAGCATACATGCTACAATTGGATTTTCCTACCACAAGATTTACTACTTGTTTGTTTAATTGCTTTGGAATATTAACTACAACCTATTCCAAACCACTAGCCTGAGCTAGATTGGTGGAAAGAGCCCTAAAAATGTAAAAATTTCTAGATGAATTTTATTAAGTGTTGTGTTATTTAGGTTGTTATTACTCAAAGGGTAAATGGATATGAAACCAATGGTGTTATGACCTGACCCAAAATTGAATGCAATCGAATATGATAATGTAATCTTTTCAATTCAATGAATCCTAATTAAAATAAGGAGAGAGTTTCCATTCACTTCCAACAATTCAAGAATTGATAAATAAGAGAAAATATAACAAATTCTCTAATGCACTAATTTTATCAAGAAAAACTAATGCTTTTTCAATTCCAAATTTTTTATTTTTATGTTTTTATAAAACAAGCATAAAAACATGTAAATTAATATCAAAGAAACTAATCTAAATCTACGATTGATTTTTTGAGAATGTAAACTATGCAGTTGTAATCTATGCACAATTCACTTGAAAACTATGCAAATGTAGTCTATGCACATTTTCGTTCATATTCTGAAAATGAGAATTATAATTATGCAAATGTGATCTATGCAAGAGAATTCTCAAACACAAGATGATTCTAATGTAATCTAAGAACTAATCAATTGTAAGATAATAGAATTCAGTGAGAATTCCAAAGGTCAAAAAATAAAAACACTCAAATGCGATTAACACTCAGACACAATTTTGCAAAAACAAAAGCAAAAAGATGCAAAATTGTTAAGAGACTGAGACAAATCTTGAAGTAATGACCAAAGGAAATCAAATTAAGAATTTCTCAAAAAGAAACTCAAAACACCCAATTAACTTAACGTAGTCTCATGAGATTGTAAAAGTTGCTGAAATAAATTCACACACAAGGCTTTTGACATTCAAAACAAGTTTGGGCAAACACTGAGAATCTAGTAATCTAGTTCAAGAAAAGAGAATCTCTAATTTTTCAAAAATTTTCCTTAAGTCTGCAGGTTATAATGGAGAACATAGTGGTACCACACTATTCTGAACTACAAACTACGGAGGTTGCCGCACTGTTTTCAAAAGAAAACTACAGAGGCCAGGAAACATACAGAAAGAAATAAAAATTCAGATATGCTTCCAGGGATTCTAATAAGTTATCTACCCAACCTAGTGTTAAGACTAATCAAAATCAGAAGACTCGTAAAATTCAAACTGAAAAAAAAAAGGGAAACTAAGTTTTATTCCCCAGCGGAGTCGCCAATTTGTTATACGGAAAAATCCCTCTCGTGGACAAGATCGATCTCCTTAGTATCCTAAGGATATCTAGAAACAAACAGACAGATTTAGACCATTTTATTTATACTATTTTTCTTAATAATTACTAATTAAATATGAAAATATGCTCCTACATAAATTCCAACTCTTGCTTGGTCTTCAATCCAGTCATCCCAGAAGGTATCGATCTAGCATATAAGATCTGCAATCAAAGACAAGTAAACAAGTTCAAAAGCATTTGCAAAATATGATAATCCTAAAGCAATAATCTATCTTAGTGATCAAGGAATCTAAGAATTGAATCATTCAAAAGATAGATGAACAACTCAATGAGAAAATAGAATCCATTTGTATTAACTTTGAATATAAAAGAAGAAACCTTAAAACCTTGACGCCTTGATGTTCGTACAGGTTCTTCCGGGGTGCCGACCAACCATTTTCCTCAGTTTGACAAGACTCTGACTCTCTAAATCAACATAAGACTATGGCTATGAGTATGTAATCTCTCTCATGCCAATGATGCCAAATGTGAAGAGTATAATTTCTTCAGCAATTCTCTTTTACAAGCTACAGTCTATGTGCCCTTGAGACTAAAACTTGGTGTCAATTTATAGCAAAAGAGAGGTAGTTTCAACTCCAAAAAGGAAGGGATAAAGCACTCTCATCATGGGATTTCAGCTCCAAAAACCAAGGGATTACTCCATTTATGAAGGGATAAAGGTTCATGAAGAGAAGGGATGAAGCTCGACCAGATAACGCTTCTAGAAGGCTCCAGCTACGAGAATATTTAATTAGTTGGGCTTCTAGAACTTACTTTTCTCTTTATTTTACCTTTTATGGGGGGTTGCAACTTTAATGAGCTTTACGTGCTGGATGTACCACAATTTTTATAGCAATAAACCGCAGTACGCAGGGAATGACTAGGAAAAGTGCGAGAGTAGGATTTTTATGATTTTTAAGAGATTTCCTCCTGTTCCAAGACTTGGTTTAGGAACTTTATGATTTTGGACATCTAAGGGAGAAATAAATAGGTAATTATGAACCCATATAGACAGATAAATGTTATGGTGACAAATTTTAGTGTAACACATAGTATTCCCCTCTGGTACTACCACAACCTTTACTAATGTCACAAGACTATCAATCTAGAATATCTCATTTTAAGGGAACTGATCCTACAACTACAACAACATGTAGACAAGATGAGTGATTCTTTTGAATACCAATAAATAGAATATGAGACCATACAAATAAGAATGTTTGCCCAAAGTTTAGGGGGAGAAGAAAAGAAATGGTTCAAGAACTTAAATCCTAATAGCATTCATGATCTCCCTTCTGTTTATCAAACATTCGTAAACAAGTGGGAGACTAATAAAAATCCTCTTCAAATCTTATCAGAGTATGATAACCTTAAAAGAAATGTTAGGGAGAGTGTTCAAGGCTACTACGCTAGGTTCAATAGTGTATATAATGCACTTCCTCCCCACATGAAACCACCATAAGGCCTAGCCTTAGTAAAATTTCTAGATGGATTTGATCTAGAATTGGCTTACCAATTAAGAGAAAGAGATCTCCTTACCCTAGAAGACATGAAAAGGGGAGCAGTAAGTGTAGAAGCCAATCTAATTGCTAAAAGGGCTAGAATGAGAACAGAAAAAAGGGTTACATACAAAGAGGAACCTATGGCCTCCACATCTGATGCTAAAATTGACAGTCTAATTAGGAAAATGGAAAGGATGACGGAGAGAATTAACTTAAATGAAAGAGAAACCCCTAGGGAAAATAAAAAAAATCCTAAAAACAAAAATAGAAACCAAAACTTCAGAAGAGATCCTCCTCAAATAAGACAAAGAGAATATGACTAGAAAATCAGACCTCCTTTCTAAGAAAACTATGTAGATGAATAAAAAAGAGAGACTGAGAAGCCAGAGGAAAACCATGTGAATCTAATAGGCTCTGATAGTGAGGACGTTGTTTTTCTCATAGAAGAAGAACAAGGTCTATTTTCCTCAAACCAAACTAAAAGAACATATGAGGATTCTGAAAAATAAAAATTAGGATTTGAAAATTCTATCATAGAGGTTCACATGCAGTATGACCTCAGAAGTAGGAAAACCCAAGATATCCCCAAGAGGAACAAACTAGAAATTGCTGCTAGGAAGACCCCTGAAAATACTATTGAAAAGAGAGCAGAAAATACAAACACCCTGGCTAAGAATCCTGATCAAAGAAAAAACAAAATCAGCCAACATGATGGTGACCAAAGCTACCATAGTACATCAACTAGTGGCCTTGAAAAAGATGTTTTAGTTGATATTCCAAATAAAAATCAACAAGCTAAATTTTTTGAAAATACAATGTCTGATAAAACTGATTTAAATCCGCCAAGAACACAGAAACCATTTAGTATTGAGAGTGAAATTGCCAAGATAAAACTAGCCATACCCCTTACTGAATTAGTGACTCAAGATGTATATAGATCTCAATTTTTGAAGGCTTTAAACGTAGGGAATGACACCGATACTCTAAATCTGATTGATAACAAGCCAAAATTGTTTTTTGGCTCAGAGGTAGAGGGAAAGTTTCAAGAGGGAGATGTGCCTCTTTTCTATGTTAGTTTGAACATCCATGAAAAAATCCTTCACAACGACATGCTAGATTTTGGTTCTTCACATAACCTCATGCCAAAGGTAATGTTGGAAAGATTAGGCCTCGAAATAACCAGACCATACAAATACTTGTACTCTTTTGATTCAAGTAGAGTTAAATGTCTGGGTCTAATCAATGATTTATGTGTTAATCTGGCATAAATACTAGCCAAGAGCCTTGTCATGGATATTTTAGTGGCTGAAATTCCCCCAAAATATGGCATGATTTTATATATATCATGGTGATACAAACTCCAATGAACCCTCCAAATGGACATGACTTATGCTACCATTCTAGTATTTAACCAAACAATAAGAATGTACAAAGAATCTCACATGAAATGCATGGTAAGTAGCAAAGATAAGCCAAATAAAACCCCTCTCTATTCTATCCATTCATACCTTGATTCGTTTATTTTGTACAATGAATATGAAATTAATGAACAAGTAGCTCAAAAAGACGAAGAGAAAGACCTATCAAAACCCTAACAGCCATGAACAACAACATAATTGTGAATCTGAACTTCAAACTCTTTGGAACATGAGCTTTGATGGCTCTTGTGGAAAAGCTAGTTTAGGAGCAGGTGTTTGGATACACAAAAATAATGAGCGTCACTCTTACAAACTGGATTTTCAATGTACAAACAATATTGAAGAATATGAAGCACTTCTCCTAGGTTTACAATTGCTAAAAAATATAAGAGCTAAGAACATTTCCATTTAGGGAGATTCCGAGCTGATTATTAGGAAAATTAAAGGAGAATATTCAGCCAAAAATACTAGGTTAATAGAATATAGAAATGCTTCCTTAGACCTCCTGAAAAAATTTGAAAAATATGAACTTACCTCTATCCCAAGAACTCAAAACAGCCTTGCAAATGAACTAGCATTCGCTGCCAACACTTTCCAACTACCTCATGCCAATGAACAATACATAGTAAGGTTAAAAGCAGACTGAAATTCCCTGATAACATAGATTATTGGCATGTTTTTGAAGGTGACAAACATATTGAAGACTTCCTGCAATCCAAAAATGAGTTTGAAATTCCAAAAGCAGACTTAGATCATGAAGAGAACTACTCTGTTGAGGAAAATACACACAAAATAGAGCCACCTTATGCTACTGATATAAATCTTTTAGAACACCCTCATGAGGTAGAACTATGTGGAGATCTAGAAAAAATGGACCTTGAGGTATTGCAATGCAAATAAAATCTATTTCCAAGAGGACTTGTACCCTTAGAAGAACTGTTTGAATTCAATGATGATGCTAGGAAGCCTAAAATAGAATCCACTAAAACAAATGTAGAAGAATGCAACATAGGCAGTGAGGAAAAACCTAAAATGATAAAATTGTCCAAAACATTGCCAGCTCTTATAAAACTGAAATACATTGAGTTGTTCAAATAATTTAAGGATGTGTTTGCATGGGGCTATGAGGGCTTGAAGTCTTATGATACAAACATCATTTGGCATAAGATTCCTCTCAAGGAAAACCAAAAACCATTTAAGCAGAAATTGCGTAGAATAAACCCTGTCCTAATGCCTCTAGTTGAGAAAGAAATAAAGAAAATGTATGATGCTGGAATAATATTCCCACTCAAGTACTCAGAATGGGTCTCAAATCTTGTATCAGTGAAGAAGAAAATAGAGAAAATTAGGCTATGAATAGACTTTATAAATTTAAACAAAGCCTCCCTGAAATACAAATACCCTTTACCTAAGATGGATCATATACTGCAAAGGGTAGTAGGCTCTAAAATAATATCTTTTCTTGATGGTTTTGCAGGGTATAATTAGTTTCTAGTAAATCCAGATGATCAACACAAAACCACCTTCACTACACCTTGGGGCACATTCATGTATGTCAAAATGTCTTTTGGGTTAATGAATGCTGGGGCCACTTTTCAAAGAGCCATGGACATTGCTTTTTTCAAAGATTTAGGTTACTTCATTGTGATATACCTTGATGACATAAATGTTTATTAAAAACCAATGAAGAACACTTAGATCACTTAAGAAAAGTCTTTGAACAATGTAAAAAGTATGGTATATATTTAAATCCTAAGAGAACTTTGTTTGGTCTTCAAGAAGGAAAAATTTTGGGCCATATTATCTGAAGAAGGGATTAAGATAGACCCAAATAGGATTGAAGGGATATTACAAATTAGTCACCCTAGGAACATTAAAGAGCTGCAATCTTTCATTGGAAAGATCAATTTCTTCAGAAGGTTCACACCAAACCTTGCAGAACTCCTAAGAAACATTACAAACATGTTGAAAAGAGAAATAGGAGTCAAATAGACCATAGAGGAAAAGAAATCCTTTGAACTGGTAAAACAAGCACTTACCCAAACACTAGTCCTCATCATCCTTGACTTCACTAGGGACTTCTTCGTATTCTCATTTGCATCAGAACACCAATTGTTGCAGTATTACTACAAAATAACATAATGGGACAAGAATAACCCATAGCTTTCTTTAGCAAGGCACTAAGATATGCACCTTTACAATATAACATCATGGAAAAACAAGCTTTTGCCTTAATCAAAGCATTAAAATATTTTAGAGTTTACATTTTGCATTCACATGTCATTGCTTTTGTTCCTCATGTAGTTGTTAAGGACATAATAACTCAGGATCTTGATGGTATAATAGGTAAGTGGATTGTTGTCATCTTAGAGTATGAACTAGAAATCAAGCCCACCAAGCTAATCAAAGGGAAAGGACTATAAAAACTGGTGGCTAAAGTAAACTTTCAAGAACTAGACATAAAAACGATATATTCCCTGGATGAACAAGAGGAGTTGGCGACTCCATGTATTGAAGAAGCATTTCTGAACTCACTTTGGTATGCTGATATATTATTTTTTCTTTTTAATCTAAATGCTCCTCCTGGTTTTTCCAAAAGAAAGGCTAGATTCTTGAAACTAAAATCTGTAAATTTGTGCATTCTAGATAAAGCTTTATATTGGAAAAATTATGTTGGTATCTTGCTTAAATTTTTACTTGAAGAAGATGAAAACAAAATCATGCATGAGTTTCATGAAGGAGAATGTGGAGGTCATCTCTATTGGAAAACCACTGCCAAAAAAATCCTTAGGGATGGTTTCTATTGGCCCACTCTTTTCCTTAATATCCACAAGCTAGTAGGGACTTGCCATAAATGCCAAATATTTGAGGGAAAAAGAAAACTACTGCCTTTGCCTTTACAACCTATCAGTGTTGAAACTCCTTTTCAACAATGGGGTTTAGATTTCATTAGAGAAATCCACCATGCCTCCTCTGCCTAATACAAATGGACTCTCACTGCAACTGACTATTTAACCAAACGGATAGAAGCCATCCCTTCAAGGACTTCCACTGACTTGGTAATCATCAAATTCCTTGAAACCAACATTTTGTCTAGATTTAGCTATCCAAGAAAAATGATCATTGATAATGCTTCCGCATTTAAATCCAAGAGAATGGTGGACTTTTTCCACAAGTATAAAATTACAATAGGTCATTCTATAGCTTATTACCCTCAAGGTAATAGGTTGGCTGAGTCCTCTAACAAAATTTTGTTAAACATCATCAAGAATTTGCTGGAAGAAAACAAGAAGTCATGGCATAGCAAATTAGTGCATGCACTATGGGCAGACAAATTAACAAACAAGAAATCAATTAATATGTCTCCCTATCAGCTAGTGTATGGCATGGATCTAGTTTTTCCAACATCCTTGGGAGTCCTAGTGATGAAGCTTATTTAAGAGGTACGGTTAGAGGAGAATGATATACAAAGGAGGATGAACCAAACCATTCAATTGCAACAATCAAGGGAAGAAGTATACAACAAAACACAAGTAGTGCAGGAAAAAATCAAAAATATTTTTGATAAAAGGACTAAAGAAGATGACTTCAACATTGGAAACAAAGTGCTAAAATGTTATTCAAGAAGAGACGACAAAGGCAAGCATGGGAAATTTGAAAATATATGGAAAGGTCCATACATCATCCATTCAGAAAGAGATAACAATGAATTCTTCCTACAAGAAATGGATGGAACATAATTATATGGAGGTCCTATCAATGGCAGTATGCTCAAGTATTATTTTTGTTGAAGTTTTTAGTTTGAATCTTTATTCATTGTACATAACATTGCTCAGATAAAAGAATAGAAAAATGAAGCATAAAAAAACAAATAGAACAAGAAAAGAGGGCAAGATAAAAGAAAAGGTAAAGCCCCATATCAAAAAAGAATATTTTTGAAAGTGTGCAAGTCCAAATGCAACTACCTTTTTATGAAACATTGTTTAGCCATATAGCTTAAACATGGTTGAACAAATTTAACTTAATTATTGATAAGCTAGAAATGAGGATTTGCCAAACTATTTAAACTTGGCTTATTAATAGACTAGGTTGGGAAAAGGTATTTGGTTCCGAAAGCTCAAATCTGAACCAAAGAGAAAAGAGAGGGATGAATGACAAATTCCAACTTATAGCCCTCGTTTTTTTTTTACTTTGTCCAAAAATAAAATTTGTGTGCATATTGTCCAAAATGCCACAACTCATGAAAAATAAAACTACTTAACCTTGATTTGGTCATGTTTTAAATTTTATGTTGATATATCAGAGAATGAAAAATTGTCAAAATGTTAATATTGATGGATAAGTAGGTTAGGTAGAGAATAAAAGAGCTCATTAGTGTAATCTGAGCCTTTCGATGATATAAGGGTAGAGATAGATAGTTTTTTATTTCAAAAGAAAAAATGAGGTCTAGGGTTTGCGAGTCTAAATGCACCCAAATGAAAAAAGAGGTTAGGAAAGGTATGATGGGTAGGTAGATTTGATTTTGAAGCAATCATTTTTTTCATATTTTAAGATCACAGCTTCAATGGACAACATCAAATTAGCAATTGAAGGAGGAAATTTTCCAAGCATAAACAAGGCACTAATTTAAAAATTCCCAAGATATGAACTCTGAGGTTCTTAACACCTCCTGAAGGATCTATCCTCCCCAAGTGGAGCCATTGTTAGTCATCAGTATTTTTTTCACTATCTTTTGATGACTATAGAATGTTTATAGTTCTTTGAAAAACAATATTCCTTGAATATCTTGAGTTTCAAAAATATCACTGCCTTCATTATATTCATAAAACCTTTTCCCTATCTATTAGTTTGTCATATAAAAGTAATCCTGTTGCTCTTAAAAGACTCATTATGGGTTCATACCTCTCCTTTTCATCCTTCGTTCATACCTAAAACCTCATTTCCCCATCTTACCCTGTCAATAAACTCCATCCTCCCTCTATGTAATGTTCCAAATTTTATGGAACATTAATTTTTTCCATTTTCACATAGAAGATAAATAAAATGGGTAAGAGACCCATTCATTTCATGAATAAGGAATAAAAATCCTCTTAGTGTGAAAGAGGGTCACTTATAGAGCTGGATTTCACACCTCCATGTGTGAAAAGAGACTTTTGCAAAAGGACTAGGTCAAGTTTGACCAAGTCAAATTGCACAGTGGTAGGAGGTGGAAGGCATATTGTGGGCCAGCGGAGTGGGAAAAGGGGGGAAGGTTTCTTAAGGAGGAAGCTACCATGAGTGGGACCCATGGAGAGGGGGCTCACATTGTTTAAAAGGAGGGCAAGGTAGCCATTGTGATTCATGTTGAGTATTATTCATCTCTGGTATTTTAGAATTGCTGCAATCTCTTGCTATTTAGCAAGAATTGTCCGGGAATTCCTGTTTAGGATTTCCCCTCCTTCTTGACTAGCTCTTGGAGGATTGCACTCCATTACTCATATTCAGACATTGAGGTCAAGTATCATCCTTCTTCATTAGCGCAGGTTTAGCTGGAGATTGTGAAGTGTTGCTGGGTGTTGCTAGGGAGGTTTTCTACAAAACCATCCTTGGCTAGTTTTCCAAAGGAGGGAGATTCCATTCCCTTGGGAGATACATAAGGGAGGTTTATGAGAATATTCCACCATATTTGGCACCATTCCAACCACTTACTATCATTAGCAGCACTGTCCCCCTCTTAGACAACGTTATTCTTGGAGAGAATTTGCTGTGAGGGATTAGTAGATAGTGTGGAGGGTGAGATCTTAGGTGAAAGAAGAAGACTTTCACTCTAGAGATCCATTTAAGAAGATATTGATATCAAAAGGAGATGATGAAGAAGATGAGCTTGCTCTCATCTATTTTTGGAACAAAGAAGAGCCTCCCCAAGGAGGAGAAGCAAGGAGAAGAAGAGGAAGGTCCATGCACTTCATATTCTCATAAAGGCAAGGAAGATAGGAATAGATGATACTTGGATCATTAGATCTTAAGTAAGTACCTGGGTTAATATAAATATCACTCTAGAGCATTCATTGAAACTACAACTTTCCCACAGTTTATTCAGCAGAAGGAGGAGAGAAGGCCATGTAGTAGAAAGGAAATCAGAGGAAATAGGTTCCTATTGTCTACATTTGATGGGGATACTTCAGCAAGAGCTTGGGTGAGGAAGCTGGAGGCATTTTTCCTACTACATCTAGTGGTGGAGAAAGAAGTAGTGGAAATTTCAGCACTGCACATTGAGGATGAAGCCCCTATTTGGTGGTTCAAACCCTTGGTCCATTCAAGGGTGAGTTCTTTTATAGAATTTTCTCAAAGGTTAATCAAAAACTTTGATGGAGAGAGAACAAAGGAGGAAAGGCTCACACCACCATGGGAGGAGGATTGCACCAACGTTGTTGTAGCTTTGGAGGAGCAGCTTCTATATCTATAGAGGAGGTAACAATTGCATTAGAAGTAAAATCCATTGGAGCCAAACAAGAACATCCCAAGATCCATCAAGGTATGATTAGATTTCAACTTTTTATTTCAGAAGAATATTTAAAAGGATGTGGGAATTCATCTTTAAAGGTCCAAGAATCAACACAATTTTCTATTTTAGAGCATCTTGATTGCACTGCGTTGTGAAAGGAGGAAGTAAACCACCATCCTCATGCTTCTTTGATAAGTTAAATTCAGCCGTCGAGGTTGGGATGTGAACAATTTGAGGATGAAACATACCATGATACTCCCATGAAAAACAATGAAACAAATCTTGAACCAGAGATTGAAATAGCTGCTACACCATTGGAGGAATTAGCAGCGCTATTAAACATGGGTGGGAAGGAGACATTACCTCCATCACATTTGGGTCCTCGTGGATACAACATAGTCATGGGTGAGAGATATTCTCTAGAAGGTCTCCAAGAAGCTACATTTTAACCTTCCATGAAATGCAAGGGAGAAGATATGGCTTGGGAAGATGGTGACCCTCATGAGAGGGAAACCAATGGAGAGAAGAGGAGAAGGCATCCACAAGGAGTTGAGTGGGTGTGGTTGAGAAGAAAGGGGCTGATTAGCCACTTGCAAATATATGATACCGAGCAGTAGGAGGCTTGGCTGCATTGGCTCCTCTTGAAGGAGTTTGGCCATCACTTGGTGTATCCTATTTTCAGGAGGATAGGGATGGAGAATAGGTGGCAGGATTTTTACATGATTGAGAATCAAGGAGTAGGGATACATGGTGCTGATATGGTATATATATTAGTCATGATACCTTCATCACATGAGTTACATGATGTGAGCATGAGGAGGCAGCAAGAACTTGGGTTTCTTGAGCTATCTTGGAGAGAGCATAGGCATATTTTCTGTCATATGATATGTGGTGTTGCTGGAGTAGAGGAGGGCACTATCATAGTGAAAAGGGGCTACTCTTTGGCTTGGACTAATCAAGAGGAATTTCCATCTTAGAAGATGCTTCATATCTGCAGCAGCATCACCGGATGAGTCTTTTACAAGGATCATGTCAAGAGACATAGATTGGCATGGGCAATGGCCTTTTTTCATGAGCTCACAGTGCTGTCACTTGGAAGCAGGGCCACACACATGGATCCATCCATCATATTACTTCCAGCCTATGGTAAGAGCCTTGTATTTTCATTTGCTGATTTTCATACTCTTATCATTATGTTGCAGTGCATGGCTCCTCAAAGGGGCAGATTTTTCATGTTGTTCCATGAGCAAAGTTGGGCCAAACCATATGATGGGGACAACCACCTTACACATGGCCTTGGAAAAATGTTTTTCCACTCCACACATGCTTAGCTAATTCATATTATTATCATTGTATTTCAAAACATTTTTCCTTATATATTTCTAAGACAACATTTTTTAAAACTTCGTTGCATCCACTTGGGAAACTATTGGTACCTCCAAGCACCACATGAAACCACTAGTGGTCCCCATATTTTATTGTTGATAATGATCTCCCTTGTTGATATTTTTGGTATGTTTATAGGAGGCATGATTTTGAGTCAGATACAAGGGTTGGATGTGTCATTGAGGGGAGGTGATTCCCATAGTTTATGTATTGCATGTTCTAATGGGAACATGAGGAGAGACTTGGCCGCCACAACCACATATTTTCCTTCTTTTAAGGTGGGCCATGAGTTTGATGATGATATTAATCCATTTTATGTATATGGGCATGTATTTGATCTTGTATTTCTGGTTCCCTCATCTATTTACTATTCAATAGTAGAGGTGACATTTTCTATACAATGCTTGCCATGTGATTTTCTACAGCTGTAGTGAGTGAGATTATGTTATAACCCTATGAGACATTGTTTTTAAGTTTCTACACATGGTATAACCTACATCAAACATGTCATTGGGACATTCTATGATGATAATTTCCTATTCACCATGGATGAAGTTTCTTGGGCCAACTTCTTTTTCATTGATGGAGGAGGGGTCCTTGGAGGATTGCTCTTCATTTTTCCACTTGAAAGCAATACTTTTGCAGACCTTTATTAGCACACACTCCACACTAATCATAAGTGGAGAAGAGGATAGCATGGGAAAAGCCATGAAGCTTTCCATATTCATATTTTCATCCCACCTTCATTTCCGGAGCTCAAGGTGGAGGGAGATTTATATGAGTTGCCATGTTGGGAGGCAGCTTATGTTAGATGGATGATTTCTTGGGGATGGGAGATTCATATGGGTATGATGAGTGCCATTTTATATCAGGTCTAATGTCTTAAGGAGGCCCTTAGATAGCCCATTGTCACCTCCATGGATAATTATTTCTACCTGATAGCTATTTGGGAATGTTCACCAAAAGCTAGATTGCATATGTTGGAGGGACAATTTAGACACTTGATTGATGATATGGCATACCTTTTCTTGGAGGAGTTCATCATGCATGGATGCTATAGGGAGAGTAAGGGGAAAATGAATCAGTCTATCCTTGCACTTGCTTGAGGACAAGCAATCTTTGAGAGGGGAGGACTGTAATGTTCCCAATTTTATGGAACATTAATTTTTTCCATTTTCACATAGAAGATAAATAAAATTGGTAGGAGACCCATTCATTTCATGAATAAGGAAAAAAAATACTCTTATTGTGAAATAGGGTCACTTATAGAGCTATATTTCACACCTCCATGTATGAAAAGAGACTTTTTCAAAAGGACTAGGTCAAGTTTGACCAAGTCAAACTGTGCAGTGGTAGGAGGTGGAAGGCATCTTGTGGGCCAATGTAGTGGGAAAAGGAGGGAAGGTTTCTTGAGGAGGAAGCTACCATGAGTGGGACCCATGGAGAGGGGGCTCACATTGTTTAAAAGGAGGTCAAGGCAGCCTTTGTGATTCATGTTGAGTATTATTCATCTCTGGTCTTTTAGACTTGCTGCAATCTCTTGTTGTTTAGCAAGAATTTCCCTGGAATTATGTTTAGGATTTCCCCTCCTTCTTGACTAGCTCTTGGAGGATTTCACTCCATTCCCCATATTCATACATTGAGTTCAAGTATCATCCTTCTTCATCAGTGCAGTTTAAACTAGATATTGTGTAGTTTTGCTGGGTGTTGCTAGGGAGGTTTTCTACAACACCATCCTTGGCTAGTTTTCCAAAGGAGGGAGCTTCCATTCCCTTGGGATATCAGCAAGGGAGGTTTATGAGAATATTCCACCATATTTGGCACCAGGACAACCACTTATCATCATTAGCAGTGTAGTCCCTCTCTTAGACAACGTTATTCCTGGAGAGCATTTGCTGTGAGGGACTAGCAGATAGTGTGGAAGGTGAGATCTTAGGTGAAAGGAGCAGCCTTTCACTCTAGAGATCCATTGGAGAAGATCTTGTCATTGATTGGATCATATTCAGCCTTATCCACTTATTTCCAGTTCTTGAGTTGCTGCTGCTACCTAGCAACTCCGACATTTTGCAGTTTTTCTTATTTCAACCAATCCTTCTAGGATTGACTTGAGGTAGTGATTGGGAGCTTATATCTTCTCTCCCAATGATTGTATGAGCCATATATTTTCATATCTATGTATTAAAATGTGTCTCAGTATTTGTTCCATATAAAACTACGTGGCTATAGCCTAGGGCTTTATTCATATAGCAGTGCTCCTCATATTCTCATGTACATTTCTCTTGAGACTTGTAGTGCCTTACTTGAGAGATCATTTTCTCAAAGGTTTGTATATATTATGTTTCTATGATTTAATATGATGGCTATTTGGATTCTCTGGCATTTTATGTGTTAATGTATTCACTGCTGCTCCATTGGGGTGTTCTACATATTACTGAAGCTCCACATTGGTAATATCTTGAGATATTCCCAATAGTGTAGTTGTTCCTTATTTGGGAACATTACACTCTAAGATTTCTTGTTGCTAACTCATTCCCATGTCCCCTTGAGAATAATAGAACTTTTGGAAATTATCTTTTCACTTGAAATTTTTTAAGTTGAATTTCATTCAAAATCAGGTCAAAAAGTAATCCCATTAGGTCATTAGGGTTTTGCATTTTTTCAAGGTCATCCTTTTTTTCTGATGATGTAAAAACACATATGAGAAGGATTGATTATGATAAACATCCTTCTGGCTCCTAAAAAATCATTGGATGTTTCAAGCACTGATTTTCCTTTTCTAGAATATGGCTCAGATGTAATAGAATGTCGGAGACATGGTTATTCAAGAAAGACCTAAAATTTCCAAGGAGGATTGTCTTCTCAGTTCAAAACCTGCAAGTGAGAAAAATGGACAAATTTTGGCACTTCTGCAGGGGTGTTGGAAGATTTATCAGAAAAAAGTATTGATGATGTAGAATCTCTACTCTTGAATGAAAACAATTTATAGCAAGGGAGAGAGGAAAAATTTGGTCTTGAAGATGACTAGGGTTATCAACGTGTTAGTCCATTTGAGTGCCAAGGTAGTGATTACTTGCAGGAAACTAACATGGAGGAATCACACAAGGCCAAACATGAAGGAATTCTATCATAAAATATTGATGGAATATGTAAAAAAGGTAAGGTGAATTGGAAAGAAATGAATGAACTTGAAATAGCTATAGAGAACTTAGAAGAAAAAAATGATGATTGTTGAAAAGAACTACAGGCCACTGATATATTTGAAAAAGGTAGCCAGAGAAGGTGTAAAAGATAAGTTGAGTTTTATGGTGGAAAGTACCAAATATTTTGAAGATGATACTATATGTCAAAGTGAACATGTCAAACCTCAATGAGAAAAATAAAAGCCACTTCAATGACTTCAACAACTTGTAAGGAAAAAATTGTCAAAGTGTATCCTTGATAAAGAAAGAAGACTTCCCAACATTAGAAAGTGGTTTTTTCAAGTTAAATTAAATCCAAAAGCTTACAAAAGCCCATTTTACATTTCAAATGAATCATTGTTACCTTTTAAAATATCAAGAACATTCAGCAAAGAAGATTTTATGGGTTTTCTGAGCGAATTCAGGCCAAATTTTTTGGCGTTGTGCACCAGGGAGTTGGCACTGCACCCTTTCCCTTTTTCTCAACACATTTTATGAAGGAATTGTGCCCTTGCTGAAATGTTGTGCCCTTGCTAGAAGGACCCTATGCTAATTTTCCTTGGCATTGCATGCTTAGAGACTGGAGTTGCGTGCTTGGGTTGGCACATCATCCTTAGCCATTTGCGCTGCACGCCTAGACAGAGGAGTTTGCCAAGGGTTGGGACCATCCAAATCACTTCAAATCACTTTCAAATATTTTTCAAAGTCCTCCAAGAACTCTTTAGTGGTAAGTGCATAACATATCCCATTTTTAAGCTATTTTGGTAATCATTTAATCAATGGGAATGAATCCCTAAAAGAAACCCTAAGTTTAGCTTGAGATCACTGTTTTATCCCTATTTCATCCTCCTTAAAGAAAATTAGTAAAAAAAAAGGGTAATTACATTGCTTGAGGGTTTTCATTCATCTCGTTTGTCACAACACCCAATTCCCTTTCACTCATTTCCTTCATTCACACTCATTCCCTTCATTTTGCAAAGTTTCCATTTCATTATTTTTCCCTCTTCTCATTTCCACTTACACTCTAGGGTTTTATAAAACAGAGTTTAAAATGTTAGAGGAATAAGACAGTGGCATGGTTTGTGAGGCACAAATACCAATGAGACATGATAATAAGGGAGGGAAGATAAAAAGGTTTGAACCCATCAATACAAGAGAACTCATGGCCTCTCCCCTCACGTTTTCTTGCTTTAAGCATATGGGATGCTTTGAGTTTTTTGAGAGAGTGCAGCAAGTCGAAAATCACCCAGAGCTAACAAGACAATTCATCATCAATCTACATGAAAAGTAGGTCAATATTGCCGGAGTTACATTTGAGATGTCCACTAATTCCATTGAAGCTACTACAGGGATACCTAGTGTGGGAGAGAAGTGGTTCAAACAAGCAAACCTAGACATGAGTTATTTTGAACCATACCTCAAACCTAGGTATAAATATCAGCACAAGTTCATCTTCCCTTTTTCTCATCTTCTTTATAGATATGCACCCATGATGAGAATAATAATGAAGTATTTCACTTGTGAGGGAAGGTTTTCCTACCTCTACTCATACCATATCCATATTCTTATGCATTTCACTAGAGTTAGGATGCTGCATATACCATATTATCTTTTTTGTAGCATTGACAAAATGGCTTACATTGTGTGAAAGAGAGATTACAATCAGAAAATTCAAATCCTATTTCATCATTCACTCATCAAGATGGTGGTCATGCATCAACTATAGTAGAAAAACATTCCATGGGATGCATTCATTTCCAATGAATTTTTCACTACACCACCTAGCCATCATCAACAAGATATTCCTTCATCCTCACATCCTCCCATATCCACTTCTCCATCACATCCCATTGTTCATACATCACCATCCACTCACATCCAGTCACCTCATATTGATCCTACCTCATCACCTTTCTAGAACCCTTCACCCTCATATCATGATACCGGAGCATCAAGCAAGGAAAGGAACATTAAGATAGATGGCACTAAAATGATTGACATTGAGCCATTTCCTTTCACATATCAGAGAGGTCATAGACATGTGTTTACTTCACTTGAGGTGAAGGGGGCCATGCCTTCCTCATTAGCAAAACAGGTTGATAAGGGCAAGGGAGAAGTTGCAGAGCATATCATTGTTGAGGAGGAGGATAAACATGAAACTGAGCAGGCATTTCAGCTAATTGACCTTGATGATGAGGATGAGGAGCAGGGAAAATTTTAGGGGCTAATTTTCTATGTTTTTTCAAAAAACAAGATTCACCAATTTACATTTTTTTTCTAAAATGATTTGCCCAAATTTTATAGTATAGCATTATTTTACCTTAAAAATCGCCAAACTATTATATTGAATAATATAAAATCATTGGAAGTATAAATATTTATACAAAAATATCGCCAAATTTTTTACAATTTGCATATTAGGGACTAGTAATATTTGCCCAGGTTTCTAAACTTTAAGATAAAGTTCCATCCTTAACATTTTCCCTGATGAGGAGAGAATTACAAATATGCTGATCAAAAGAAAGGATGCCAAGATTAGTGAGCTTCAAGCTCATCTTGGTAGGGAAAATAATGTGATTAACTTTTTTGAGCTAGAGAATTAGCAGTTGAAGACAAAGTAGGCTATCAGTGAGTTCAGGGAAATCAGAGCTCAGAAGGAGGCCAGAAAGGCCATGGATTTGATAGATGATACCTTGGGTAGTTTTTATGGTAGTGATGATGAGGAATATAAGCTTCCTAGACAGAGGCCAAAGACCATTGGAATGAAGAGGGCTTTAGCCTGGGAAAGGCAGAAAGAGGCCGAATTGGTAGAGCAGCTCACTCCAAGTGAGATGCTTGCCATAGAAATTAACAAGGATAGGGATTCTTGGCTTGAGAGGGAAAATTTTCATTTACAGGGTCAACTAGAGAAGGAAAAGAGAGACACGAACATTTAGAGGAAGATGGAAAGGCATTATGCCATGAAAAACAAGATTGCAAGGGTCAAGCTCAAACAAGCCCATGCAAATATTTTGGCTTTAACCGAGGCAAAAGAGAAAAATAAGCTATATATCCTTGCTGATATGTCTCTCCAAGCCTCTAAACCTTAATCAGCAAACTAAATTCCAATTTTGGCATTTTTGTGTACATTTTGAAATTTTTATAGTTTAACTTGCAGAAAATTTGCCAAACACACAATGCCACTGACACTGTGCTCTTTTTTGGGCCATATAAATGGAAAAATGTCAGAATATTCCTGTTCCTAATTAAAATTACATCAACCTCAAATTTTCAATGGATTTGGATCAAACCTGCTCGCTCAAAAAAGGCCAAAAACTACAAAAAAAACACCTTTCTGCCCTCTTTTTGGCACTGGCGCTGTGAGTTTAGCAGTCTTGGGAGAAGTGATTTTTGACAGGGAATATGGGCACCATTTTTGAAAGTGAAAGTAGATTTGGGAAAAAAACTCAAATAAATTTCCAATGAGCCATCATGGAGCGCATTTGGACACCGGGAAGTCCTCCAAACGTTGGCTACAAGACAGGCCATTTTTCCTACCTTGGCGCTGCGCATTTGCACTGGCACTGCGCCCCTGTACCTCGAAGCTGCACCCTTACTTGGAGTTATTACAAAAGATATTTAGAAGCCTTAAATTAAAAAAAAATCCAAAGTTAGCTTAGAATTTATGTTAGGAGTTATTATTGCAATAAATGACTCTTAGATATTTTGCCTTGGGCCTTGCATGGTATCAAAGTTCAAAATGCATTAACTATGTAATAAATACAAATCTGAAACCCTAGCTAGGGTTCACCTCATCATTGTGTAGATAAATATTTCATGGAGGCTTCATGTTTTTGTTGGTTAGTTGGTTGTTGAGCTGAATATTTCATAGACTTGGAGGTGTAAATAAGTTGGCTTTGGAACTTTGTAACTTTTTTGGATTGAATATAAATGGAACAAGCACATTTACAGGATTCAGGGACTTTGTTAAATGGTGATGTAATTCTAGTTTTGTAATTGTTTCCTTCTATTTTTCATTTTTTATATCAACTTCTCTTGTAACAGAACAAAAAATTTAGGTTAAGATATGTTGTTAGAGGCACCTTAAGTATGTCTGCTTTTTGTTGTTTAAATGTTTTCCTCTGCTAGGTCTGATTGGAGAGTTTACGAGTTCCCTTCTCTTTAGTTCCATCTAGCCTGTTTTCTTGAGATTAATTAAGTATATTATAGTCAAATAAGTTTATGGTTTTCCCTTTCCTTTGGTTCTACTTGACATGTTGTTCTTAAGGAATTCTTTGAAATTTTCTTGCTAGGGTTTAGGCTAAAGAAGTTTATGGTTTGCCCTGTCCTTTGGTCTATCCTGAAAAGTCATTTTAAAGGTATTTGAAGTCTGTTTGAAGAACTTAGGAGTTCCCTTCTCTTTAATAATTATTGAAATGTTATATTAAATGTTTTCTTTGTCTGAAAATAAATAAATAGAGAATTTAGGAGTTCCCTGCTCTCTAGGGTTTGCTAGATTGTTGTCTCAAAATTTACTTGATAAAGCTAGGCCAAAGAAGTTTATCGTGTGCCCCGTCCTTTGGTTCTTTCTTAATCATAGTGATATTAAATACTCTTCTTTGTAATATTCCTATATTAACCCAAGCTAATAGGAATATTCAATTTTTCCTTGTTTTACTTTACTTTTCATGTTTATGAATAACTGACTAATGGAGGACATGTAAAACTCCTTACATCAAAGAATAAATACATGCCCAATGTGAAAAAGGATAAATTTGGGTCATTGTAATAAAATCCACTTGTGTGTGAAACATGATTGATACAATTGACTGGGTCAACAGGACCAAATCTCAATTCTGTCTAGATTCATTGAACCATCTAGAGGCTCAACACAGTTTTAGATGGAGGAGCTTCATGTGAAAGGAGCTAAAGTTTTGGAGGTGGTTTAGGTTTTTTCACATCCTCATATTATAAAAGGAAGGAGAAGGCTCAAGAGAAGGGTTGTTGAAGATTATCATTTTCTGAAGGCATTTTTTTCTCAGACATCCCTTGTTGGGTATTCCTGTTCAGGAATACCACCTCCTTCCTTGAGCAACTCTTGGAGGAGACTGTGCTTTCTCTTCCACTATCTGGCAGATGGCCAAGCTCCATCTCTCTTTGGCAGCGTAAATCCAGTGAGGGTTTCATTTTCTAAGTGAGCTACAGCAAGTGGAGACTAGATCTGCTCAGATCTAGCTTGTAATGGTGGCTCTTCTCAGTGAGTGTGTCATTTAACCTCCTGGAAGAGTGCATCTGTTGCTTGAGCTTCAGTTTCAGATCTTGGCATTAGGTCAAAGTGTATGCTATCATCAAATGCACAGTTTCTCTCCCTAGTCTGCGTAAATTTTGTGGAGCAGTGTTTTAGAGGTTTTGGCATTGTTTTGGAGACAAGATCCCTAGTGTAAAGGAGCTCTCCTTGCACTGTGGTGATCCATGAATTGGCCAACCAATCCATGTATGTTTCAGATCTGATTCATTCACTGAAGTATATGCTTCAGGGTTCCTGAATCATTCTGCATATCTGCTGCAGTAAAACTCAGATCTACTCCTGTACTTTCATGTATTGCTGAAATCCCCAAGGGGAGTGTAATATACAGCCTCTTTGGCTTCTATATATGTAATAGATCGGTATTTTCATGAATATATCTGTTCTAGATCTAAGATATAATAAATCAGTGCTTCATTCTTCAGAAAATTACGCTGTCTATCTTTATTGGCAATTTCCAGTGTTGCAGCACCTCAATCTTGAGGGTTTATCCATGTAAAATCTCTGTTTTAATCTTGTTAATGCATAAGTCTTGCCCCAAGTCTAATTTCATGATTTTATAAACATATTTTATCTAATCCCTTCATAAAATTACGCTTTTTTAGCTTCAAAAACTTCCACATACATTAAGTCATGGGAAATCAGGGTTTTCAATCCTAGTTGGGATTGGAGGAACTGTTTAATATAGCTAGGATCATTTATTTGACCTAAAATTTGGTATGAGAGTCCCAAACAGTCTAAGCTAAAATATCCTACAGCCATTTCCCTTATTTTTACGCGGATTTCTGAATACACTCATTTTAGGGCATAAATCACCTCTTTTCCCCACCCTTTTGAGTCCAAAAGTGAAGTAAAGGCTGATGATGATCATATTATTCAAGTATTTGCATTATAAAATCTGTTATCAATCCTAGGGCTACATCTCCAACTCTAGAATACCTTTGGGTATTCTCATTGTTGTAGAAAATCCCTCTTTTGGGATATTACAGTGGTATCAAAGCATGATCTATGGCTCATCCTGTGAGATCCAGCTATCAGAAGAATAAAGAGAATAAGCATAGATCAGAATTATGGAGAGGATGATTTTCTTCTCATCTATTTTCAGATCTAAGAAGAGCCTCTCCAAAGAGGTTAGACAGATCAAGGAGGAAGAAGACAATGAAACTCTAAGAGGGTTTCAAGAAGAAGGAAGCTGCAGTGAGACATATAGAAGGTTTCAAGAAGGAGAGGAAGACTCATGCACTTCCTACCCTCACAAATAAGAGGGATTTTACATAGAAAACAAAAGCATGAGTCCACCACTTGGAAGAATGACGGAAGAGGAGATATCCCTACTTCTTTTCCAAACTATGAGAGGTATTGAAGAAGACCTCAAGGAGTTTGAATGGGAGGAGACTTGTACCAGTGATAGCACAACCTTGGAGGAGCAGACTTCATGTTCAATGGAGGAGGAAAACACAGTTGAGGAAGAAGCTCTTGCTTCTACATCTCACCAAGGTATGATTAAAAATCCATATATTGTCATTTCAGCACATTGTATGAAGGGATCTACATCTTTGCATGTTGTTGATTTAGAGCAACAGAGTTGCACTGCACTGTGAAAAGGCAGTAAGGAAGAAGAGACGAACCATTCCTCATTGGAGCATTCACATAGAAGCTTCATTCATGAGGCAATAGAGGATGGAATGATGGATGGTACACATCTTAAAGTGAGAAACCCTTTCTCCTTCCTAGATGACCCTTTCTCAATGAGCACACCCCTGCTCAAAGAGAAACTTCTACTTGCAGCAAATCCAAGGCCCCTTTGGTTTTGGAAGGCCATGCATTAGGAGAAGACCTCATGGGAAGAATTCATTGGAGGTGCACTTCAACACAGCATGGAGTGCAGAGTTCTTCAACAGTTTGAGGAGGATCTTCCCTTCTCACACTTGGATCTTCATAGATTCAAGAAGGAGCAGATAGATGATGGAGGACATCTTCGGATGGACAATATCTCTCATGTTTGTGTTGGACACTTCTTGAGCCATACACATCATGATGGAAGGTTTTTGCCTACCACCTATTTGAGTCCTTATGGGATCAAATTGATCCTTGAGAAGATTGCATTTCAAAATCCCATGAAGTGCAGGAATCCGATTTGGGATTATGGTAGCCCTCATGGGAGGAGTACCAATATGGAGGATGGAAGGAGACATCCACAATTGGTTGAGTGGATGTGGATGGAGAGCAAGAAGCTGGAGAGCTACTTGCATATCTATGACACCGAGCAACAGGAGGCTTGGCTGCATTGGTTGCTCTTGAAAGAGTTTGGTCATCACTCTCTTTCTAAGGGTATGTGGCAGGATACTTGCATCATGGAGCAGCAAATAGTATGGACACATTGTGTTGGCATAATGTTCTTCATGTAAAGCACCATGTTATCACTACATGATTTGGATGATGAAAGTATGAGGAGGCAGCAAAATATTTTGTTGCTTGGGATGTTCTTGAGAGAGCAAGGGCATATTTTCTCTCACAGTTTTCATGATGTTGCAGGAGTAGAAGATGGCACTATCATAGTGCAAAGGGGTTACTCCTTGGCCTTAGATGTTCAACAAGGACTTTCTTCATGGGAAGGTCTTCTCATATGTAGCAGCATTATAGGAGATGCGTTTAACATTCTGCATGTCAAATATTGGAGCTATGTGTTGATGGGAACCTATTTTCATAGGCCAATAGTGTTGTCACTTTGGAGCTGGGATTTATTGATGGAGTATTCCAAGGATCACTTCTCGTTTAATGCACTTGGTGAGAAAGAAGAAGGTGAAGAAGATGAAGTGGTAGATGGAGACATCTATTACTATGGTGTTCTTTTCTTGACTTGGGTCTCCAAGAAGGAGAAGAAGGACTTTCATGTATCACTTGGTTCATTCCCCTTCATGGGAGTGTTCCAAACTATTATTGAGGATTCATTCATGGATCCATGTATCTTCTTGCTTCCAACATATGGTTAGAGCCTTTGCTTGCATCCTCTTACCATCTTATGGCAGTGCATTGCTCTACAAGAGGGCAAGCTATTCATTGAGCTCCATGATCTACATTGGGCCAAATCATATGATGGAGATAGCCATCTCTTATGTGGCCTTGGGAAAAGATGTTTTTCTTACATGTATGTTCATTTGATTCATATGATTAACCAAGTAACAAGAAACAATTTTCCATGTATTCTTCTGAAGTAGCAGTTTGTAAAAATGTGTTGTGAAGACTTGGGGAACTGTTGGTACTCTCTTGCATCACATAGGACCTTAAGTATTTCCTTCATGATGGTGATAATCATGTTCTCAATTTCTGATATTGCTTTTATCTTGATGGGAGACATGATGTTGAGTGAGGCACATGGTTTGGATGTGTCCTTTTGGGAAGTAGGTTCCCACATTTTCTGCAGTGCATGTTCTAATGGGAACATGGGAAGAGTTGTGACCACCATAACCAAACACTTGTTTCTCTTGGAGGTGAGCCATGTGTGTGGTGGGATACCTTATGAGATACTCTTATATCCATCACATATGAAACATTTTGGGCTAATTGGTTTTACTGCGTTGGAGGGAGGATCTTTGCAAATATAATCTTCATGATGCCACTTGAGGGTAATATCCTTGTAGCCCAAGATCATTTTTCACTCTACACTTATCTTAAGTGGAGAGGAGAAAAATGTGGGGTAGGCTATCTTGTCTACCATGTGTAGATTTTTAGCCCACCTATTTTGTGGGAGCTCAAGGTGGAGGAACATTTTCAGGATTTGCCATGTTGGGAGGTAACTCATTTTGTGTGGATGATTGCTTGGGGATGGAGGATCCACATGGGAATGTTGTTTCCCAATACATTTCAAATCCCATGCCTCAAGGGAACCTCTAGGCAGCACCTTATTGCCTTCTTGAGTACTCTACTTATTCATGATGATAGCTATTTAGCTAACTTGCCTGCTTGGGAGAGGCAATATGGAGATTCATTGTTGACACAACATCTCATTATTTGGAGGAGATCATCATATGTGGATGCTACAGTAGGGGGAGGGGACATCCTTCAGTTCTATCCTTGCAGTTGCTTGAGGAAAAGCAGCATTTGGGAGGGGATGACTATAATATTCCTAAATTAGCCCAAGCTAATAGGAATATTCAATTTTTCCTTGTTTTACTTTTCTTTTCATTTTTATGAATAAATGACTAATGGAGGACATGTAAAACTCCTTAGATCAAAGAATAAATACATGCCCAAAGTGAAAAAGGATAAATCTGTGCCATTTTAATAAAATCCACTTGTGTGTGAAACAAGATTGAGACAATTGACTGGGTCAACAGGACCAAATCTCAGTTCTATCTAGATTCATTGAACCATCTAGAGGCTCAATGCAGTTTTAGATGAAGGAGCTTCATGTGAAAGGAGCTAAAGAGAAGGGTTGTTGAATGTATTATGATTTTGGAGAATTATGTCTGCTTAGACAAATTCTAGTTCTCTGGGCTTTTTAGCAAGACACTAGTGAGGATCTCATGTTTACGTTTGAATTTCTCTTACTCTAGCTATTCTTCTTAACAAGAAACCCAACCAAACAAAACAAAAAAAAAATACCTATCATTTTAACTAGCCTAAAATAAACATCCTAAATCAATCAAGTTATATGTTTTATACAAATTCAGAGAGAGCCCTCTCTGAGTCTAGGAAGGCTAGGTCCTAAGACTCCAAAGTTGGTTTGATGTTACCATTGTCTATTTTGTATTACCAATCTGAAAAATTACGGGGACTTAACAAATCGAAGCGACACCTTCCAGATGAACCGCTGATGTATCATCATTAAATTCCTTGAAACCAATATCCTCTCTAGATTTGGTTGTCCTAGTAAACTTATTACTGATAATGTTTTAGCCTTTAAATCCAATAAAATGATTGAATTCTGTAGTAAATACCATATTACTTTAGGACATTCAATAAATTATTACCCTAAGGGTAATGGGTTGGCTAAATCCTAAAATAATAGCTTGGTAAATATCATTAAAAAGTTTTTAGAAGACAACAAAAAGTCATGGCACAACAAGTTAATTAATGCACTTTGGGTTGACAGATTAACTAAAAAGAAGTCAATTGGCATGTCACCATACCAATTGGTTTATGGGATGGATGTTTTTTTTCCATCTTCTTTTGGATTTCCAGTGATGAAGATAATTCTATAATTTCAAGTTGAGCCAAATGACACATAGAGGAGGATTAATCATACTATTTAGTTGCAGCACTCAAGGGAAGAAGTCTACAATAAAACACTACTCATCAAGAGAATGTCAAAAATATTTTCATAGGAAAACTAAATCTGATGATTTTAATTTGGGTGACAGAGTTTTGAAGTGGGATTCAAGAAGAGAAGACAAAGGCAAACATGGAAATTTTGACATTCTTTGGAGGGGACCATACATCGTTTATGCTTTCAGAGGAGACAATGCATTCTCTCTCAAAGAGCTAGATGGAGTAGAAATTCCTGGTGGTCCTCTCAATGGTAGGATGTTGAAGAATTAATTTTCTTATCATAAATATATTTATCACATCACACCATTGTAAATATCATAGCCTTCATTATTTTTATTGGGTAACGTATTGACTAAAGTTGAAGCCCGCAAAGAAGGCCCTAAGCTTTGATTGATATGCTACCATAAGAATTCCAACAGAAAAAGAAATCATATGCAAATATTGTTGAAATGAAGACACTAAAGGCTACTGATCATGTGTTCTTGACACTTCACATGAACAAGTGTCATCCCCAGTTGGAGCCACTGTTAGGGTCCTATAAACATCCCCACGTGGAGCCCACTGTTAGGGTCCTATGAAGACACTAAAGGCTACTGATCATGTGTTCTTGACACTTCACATGAACAAGTGTCATCCCCAGTTGGAGCCACTGTTAGGGTCCTATAAATTATATGATATCAAGATGATTGAGTATTTTGTTTCAGTAATCTTACACTGTAAATAATTTTCAATATGCAAATGATTTCCAATATATATATATATATATATATATATATATATATATATATATATATATATATATATATATATATATATATATATATATATATATATATATATATATATATATATAATAAAATGAAAAGAGGGTATATCTAAAAAATGAATAAAGTTGAAAAGAACAAAAAATAAAGAAAAGTTGAAAATAATAAAAAATAAAATAAGAACCCCACAAAAAAAGAAAAGAAAAAAATGACACTGAAAGTGCTGAAAATTCAAATGCCACTACTGATATATTAGTTTTCTTTCTGTCATCAAATAAGATTGTGTGAAGCTTGTTTAAAAATGGCACAATGACTATATATTCATTCAAATCATACATCTTAATCATGATTGAAAAATTGTGACTTTTTGTCAATTAGGTTAGAAAATAAATATTTTCCAAACAATTTAATCTTGGTAAATCAGTAGTTAGGTAGAAAGTGAAATTGCTTCAACTACTTAATCTAAATCAATAGGAGAAATAAGTGATAAAGTAGATTAGATTTTCACCAAAAAAATAGATGTGGGTTTGCTAGCCTAAATGCACCCCTAGAAAAAAGAAGTAAAAAATGTTAGTCTAGAAAAATAAATAAAATTCAATGGGTAGATAGAAGTTTTTTTGGACCTTGAAAAGAATTAAAATGGTTATCCTAAGTTTTGGTTTCAAATGTGTTTATGCACATAAGAAGGAAAATGTAATATCCCAGAAGGGAGAATGTAGTAATACTCAAACACAATATGAGAATTGCAGTAAGATAAACAATAAATCTAAAGGCAAAAATAGAATATACAGAGAAGCTGAGCCATTTTATTCATTGGATATGGATTAAAGTTACAAGATTGTAAAAATGGAGGTATTCTAGCCAAAGAAGTGGCCTAGAATAACCCTGCAAACATGCTACAACTAGCACTGTGTAACTAGAGAGCTATATGAAGAAATAATGTGCTATCCCTTTTGCTGATGATGTAAATATAGATGGTGAAAAGGGAGATGTAGATCCATGGAGCTTAGGAGCTCTGATGATGCCAAGATTCAAGATCTGGCCAATGTGATGGAAACCCAAGATAACCCAGAAAATATTTTCCAGATCTATGAGTTTGGAAAATCACCCTCTTACGGTTCCACTCTACAACTGATGGGTCTGCATATCTAATCTATATCTGATCATATGATGGATTCAATAAGATGTACAACCAGATTTGAGCTCTGAGGGTTGATCCCTCCCTCAGATCTCTAAGCTAGAAGCTTGAGATCTTGTCTCTTCTTCCTCCTCCTTCAAGATGCAGCGACTGAAAATGCATCTGCTGGGAAAAATATGTTGTACAAGAGGGAGAGAACCAATTCCTACTGAAATGTGCTTCAATATGCTACAGGCTGATAGAAAAATTGATGGCAAGGTGAGGGGATGATCCCTCACAGGATTCCTAGCTGAAATACTAGGAACTTACTTCCTCCTTTGGATCTACAATGATGGACTGCGCAATCCTTGATGGGACTGCTGCAGATAGGAGGTCATTAATTTTTGGCCTGATGACAGATCTAAAATGAAGCCCTGGGAATGCTGATCTTGAAGCTCAAGGTGATAGGAATAATCCTTCATTGGTTCTCTAGCTGAAATACTGAAGACAACCTCCTCCTCCCAAACTGATCTTCAGAAATAACACAATTTCTGAATGCGGATGTTCTGCAGAGAGTTGGGACACTATGGCACCAATCCCTGATGATGAATGGAAACATAGAATAACCTTCCTAGAGTAGGCACACAAGTCCCCTTTGGGTAAGGGTGGGATTCCCATTCGCGAACACCCTGTGCTAAACAACACTACAAACTTAGCTAAACGGCATAAGAGTGCATGGAAATGTCACCTGACAAATCCAGATCTAAACATATCATCAAATCATAAACTAAAGCATGCCTCCAGTGTTTCCTTCATCTCCTTTATATACAAAGTGAGCCTTCCAAAACTCTGGCCTACCTCTAAACTACGTTGTTCGTGTGGACATAATCATCCATGGTTGACTATGTTGTCTCTCCAAGTCCTCCATCATGTCTACATGCAATGTGCACCCTCTCCACCATGTGTGCATGAAATGCACTACTTCCTCCATCACTTCATCATGAATGCTCTATGATCTTACATTAGATTCCCTCCATGATCTCAGTTGACTGCTTCAACCTCCATGATCTATCTCATTAATGAGACATGATCTCCACTCCATTCACATTAGTAGCTGCTCCACTACTCCTTTATGTAGATCTATGTCTAAACAATCCACATTCACAAATCAAAAGTTGACATTTGAGGATTATGGGTCCCTCCACCCTTTTATTTACTTAATTAAGTAATTTTATTAAGACTCTAATATTCCAAATATCATGTGAAAATTTAGGAATACTATAGAAAAGTGATAACATTACTTTATCCTAACTTTAAAAATTTGGGTGCATAAATGAAAATATTGGCACAATTACCATATATCCAAAGCTTCATTTTAATTAAACATGTCACTATCCAAAAAACCCATCAAATCATCTAATGTAAAACCTTGCCAGTTATCTGTAATCCATCTCCTCTCGATCCAGATCTACGGTCCATGTTAAATTTCGACCCCCCTCTCCATTCAAACTTTGGGGGGGGGGGCGGTTTGGGTGTCCAAAAAAAAATGTTTTATTCTTTGGACCCACGACTACATGGAGGTTTCTCCGCAGTTCACACCCCCCTCTGCTCATAACACTTACCACCCAATACCCCCCCTGAAAACTACCACACTCCACAATACCGAAACCACTTACCTGTCTGTAACACCCTCCAGTCTCATCGTGCCAGCTCACATATTTTTTTCCAATCACATCCCTTCCCACATTAATGGATCCGTTATTGCATTCAATTAAATTAATGACCGTTAATATAACGGATCTGCACCATAATAAATGGGAAAACCCAATTTCTTATAAAACCATCCATTGTAAAGTAGTTTGACCTTTACTCTGCTCATTTCTCTGTAAATTCCAATGTTTTCACAGGTTTATAGAGCTCTAGTTCAACTCTTTTGTTCATCGTCGACCAAATAAAATGTGTTCACTGCACCTCCTTCAACCATTTACAGAGCTTTGGACAATACCAGTAAACCTGCTCCTTTCTAAATCCATTCAATTCCTCTGAAACAAATTGAAAAATGTGTCCTAAGAAGAAAAGGTAGGAGGAGCCATTTAACCCTTTGATCCATCCTCCTGTAGATTTATACCATGTCCCCCTAACTGACAGAGACTATAAGATCCATGAAACTCTGTCTAAATTCAAATTATTTGAGATGTATTTCTCATTAGAGGATAAATACATAGAAAAATCGGATGATATAGGACTCTGGGAGTCAAAATTTCTGCAATATATTTTCCCCCATACTCACAGTGCCCCTGAATTCATCCGAAAATTTAAAGCTTGCTATATACCCAGTCAAAGAACTATAATTTTCCCCCATGGGTGAAATCCTTTTCCCGGTCACTGAATAATCCATTGATCAGATGATGTTGCCCCCCTCTGTGGAAAATAGAACCCATTTTTCCCTAGAAGCCCTCAATGAATTATATCAAAAGCTATATTTTTCCAAAAGGGCTAAGACCTTTGACCTTTTCTTAGCAAAAGATACTTAGTTGCCTAACAAAACCCTCCATACCGTTCCTCCATCTTCCCTAACAAAGAAAATAAAATCATAACAGTCATTGCATACCTACTTGGCTACTATTTTGACCAGTGGATAGATGAGCCCATCATATTTTCCCTCTCCATATTTTCCATAGTTTCTAAGCCATCTATCATCTTCAATTTCAGCTAATTCTTGGCAGACAGTATTCATGACCAGTTTTTCAAATTTCAGATAGAAGAGGTGTTCAAATAATCCTTTGTTTTAGTTTATATGTTTCTATATTGTCAAGCAGATAGGTTTAAATTTGCTATGTAGAAATTGGATGAAGATGGAAATCAACAGTTAGTCATCTTCTGGACCACAATGGTAATGAAAGAGCAGAAAGTGTATTCATACAAACAATTCATTGAAATGTTTCCACATCTAGCAATGAGCCTTCTGAGCAGTACAACTAAACCAAGGATAAATGAAGAAAACAAAATGATTTTTCACCTATCATATCAAGAAAAGACACGGGATTGGTATTTATACTTGAACTACACATAATTGAGAGTATATGGTTGTGATCTTGCTCCTTACAAGCCTCCAAAATTCCTCCCAATCAGAATTTTTTTTCTGGAGTACATTAGACAAATGTTGAATGTTGATGAAATCGACTTTGTATCATCAAAGAATAAATCACAATTTAGGATTAAAACACAAATTGAGCCATTTATTTGCAACAACAGGTCAATAGGTGAGGAAACAAACAATATCATGAAGGAAATGAACTTCAGCCTAAGCTTTACATGGTCCTATGATGCCTTGGGAAGTATTTCAAAGTTAAGGGTAGAAAAAAATACTACTCCTTAGATACACACCCATAGGCTAGAGATAGAGAAGTGCATGAACTAGTTGGAATGGGCTGAAAACACTTTGCAGGAAGATGAGGAGTAGCTAGTCTCAACATCAACATCACAGACTCCTATCCCATAGGAAAAATTAGGAAAAAGGTTAAGAGAAGAAGAGTCACCTTCGATGACTAACACTACAATCAAGGAGTTCAAAATTATGTACATAAAAAGAATTGATATTAATCCAAAGGCTAATATAGATAAAGATTCAAAACAAGAAGTTGTGATTGTCACTACAGAAACACCTTCATCCTCTCAAGTTGGTGTCCAATCCACTCTTTCTCCTACAACTTCTTCAGCTTCACAAGACCAGAAACAGGCTATTCAGACAACTAAGCTTGTCCAAGGGGAGAAAGAGAAAATAGTGTTTGATACGTTCAGAGAAATAAATTGAAGAATGAAATTTTGAAGAACAACACATATAGTCAATTTTGGATGTATAATTCTAGTTCTCAAAGTAGGTTTTTGTGAGAACTTGACTCTGAGAAAGGTAAAATGAAAATGGCCTCTCTTGAGGCACATATTTCACAGCCACTTAAGACAATAACTGATTGTTGGAAGACTTATTTTGAGTTTTTAAACCTAAAATACATTCATCCCATGGATCAAATGGAGATGCACAAGAAAATAGGTCAAATTATATCCTCTATTTTAACTAACATAGCAATGAGTGACTCTAAGTTGCAGGTTTCTTTGGCCAACATCCAGCCACAACTAAAAGTGGAGAAAATATCCTCTATTGCTAAGGATAAAAGGATTAAATCCTTGGAAGACTTGGTAATTAAGATAGGATATGATCCCTCTAACATGAATGTTGCAGAGGAGATAATAAAGAAGAAGAATGTTGGCATAGAAAAATTGAGGAAACAGCTGAATTTGTCAGCTACAGAAAACCCTCTCACCAAAGACATTGAAGAAATAGAGTCCCAAAAGACAGATATGATGAAGCTTATCATGGAGAAAAATGTATATTTGAGATCAATGGAGAAAGAAATGGAAAATATGATTAAAGAGAGGGAGCATGTTGAAAAACTTTCCATGGTTCCTTTGGATTCTTTACCTCTTACATTCATCCCCACAGTTACAACTTCTACAACACAGAC
Source organism: Pinus albicaulis (assembly GCA_034641835.2). Lineage (NCBI taxonomy): Eukaryota > Viridiplantae > Streptophyta > Pinopsida > Pinales > Pinaceae > Pinus > Pinus albicaulis. The sequence goes on from CM076573.1 coordinate 838,816,994, forward strand.
AACATATGGTGCAGAGTAGTTGACAAAAGTAGTGGAGAATTTGTCTATCCAGCTAAAGGAAATCAAGAAACTGGAAGATCAAGTCGAAGTGTTACAAGACCAGAGATCAAGGATTGAAGCCTCACATTCAGTAGAAACATAGAAATCTCAAAAGTTAATAGAGATATTGCAGAAGTGAGAGATAAAATCAGCCAATAGATAGACCTTGGCCCAAGCAAAGGAAATCATTTGGGAAAATATTTTGAATTCCATTAATGAAATATGGCCTTGCATCCAGATTATTTTTGAACAAAAGGTTTTGATTAAGAAGGGCAACAATGCTATCAAATATATTAAAGAGGAGCTCGAGGATATGCCTACTACAACAAATAACATTATCAAGTTCCTAAACTCTAAGAACATATATGAGTTAGATTACTTGGGAACGGATGATAGAACATATAACATCTTAGAAGTGAAGAGGATTCTTACCAAGAAGAATTTGGTTGTTCAGTTGGAAGAGAAATTCCATGGTTTGGAAATAGCAGTGAATTTTTTTTTCAACATGATAGAGAATTTAACATAGAAGGGTCTGCCTTCTCTGTTTGTTATTAGTGATAAGTTAATAGCTCAGGAAGACTATGTGAAGAAATTAAAAGAAATTGCCAAGGACAACACCAAATTCTCTTGCATCAAAGGCAGTATGATAAGCAGAGCATTTCTGGAGGCAATCAGTAATGAATTTTTCATTCAACATGAGGTAAATCACATATTCATGGTAAATTATACCTTTTCCAGATATACTGAACTTGATGAAATTTACCAAAAGGTAATAAAATTGACTAACCGAGATGAATATCGATGGGATAAACTATGTGAGCTACATGAGTAAAAATTAATTGAGAACAGTCAGCTACATTCAACACATCAACCAGCACAATAGCCAGCATAGCCTAGAAATAGGTCCACTCAACAACTGTTTCCTCTAAAACAGTTCCAGTGTTCCATATCATCTCCACCGAGCCTATTATTTTGTCACGGTTAGAGTTTATTGTTCAATTTTTACTAATAATAAACTATCGATTGAGACAACATTGATGTAATTAGCTTTGTAAAATTTAGTATAAATAATTCACTGTTCAAAGTATTCTAGGTTGATTTCTGAGTATATTTTTCCCTAATGAGTATTGTAATTTTCAAGTTTGTTGGAGCATCAATAATACAAGGAATTATTACAGGATTCATGTGGTGTAGTCATTAGTGAAGTTCTTGTTCTATAACTGTGTTATTTCATCGTCTTTCTTTTCTCTATAAATATGAAAATTTTTAATTGTAAAACAGAAACTGTGATGAACAGGATATGTTAATTATAACACCTTATTCTAGTTGTTTTACAACTTATATGTTTTACACTGAATTCAGATTGAAGAATACTTAATTGATTTTCAATCTCTACTGAATTTTATAATTCTTCCACTTCCATATTTCATTTAAAATATTAAACATATCCAATTAATGCAACCTAGCTTTCCCTGTGATAAATCTTTCAAATATTGATGCAAAACAAGTTATATTTTTTGACTCCACATCCCAATGGGAATATAGTCACTTAATAAATGAAACAATCAAAATCAAACAAACAATCAAGCACAATGCTAACTAGTCTAAAATTTGTTAAAAAAAAAGTTAAATTTTACAGAGATATCCCTCTCTGAAGATGGCAGGGCTAGATCCCTGCTTCAAAAGAGGTTTTGATGTTGTCCTCTATTTTTATTCTCACAATGTCGCAAATTACAAAAACATAACAAGGCTATTATCCTTCACATGAATTAGAAAATTAGGGTACCTATCACAACAGCTAATACGAATTGAAAACTTGCTAAGAGAAGCCAAGTGAGGGCACCAATAGGTATATTTTTCAAGATGAATTCCATAGTAGAAAGAACCAGGTCAAGCAAAGGATAAGGAAGGAATAAATCACCATATTCTTCACACATGAAAAATATAGGGTTTCTTCAGTAGTCTAAGTTGTAAAAGAAGTTGTTGGGGTCAAAGTTGTTGGGGTCGAAGATGTTGGATAAGTTTTTGGGGTAAAATTTGTTGCTACAAGCTGTATAAGGAATTATCATCATGAAGGAAGGTTTGCTTGGCCTTCAAGGGGTCTTTAACAAGGTTCTTAGGTCTCTTAATTCATCATTTTAATTTCAATAATAAGAGGAATTCTTCTGGGTTTTTCTCTTAAAAGGAGATGTTTTGGCCCTGGCTGATAGCTTATATATTGTGTCCTATTTTCTCATTGTTCTTTCATTGTTTGGTAGTTGTTTGATGAGAAGAACATAATAATAATAAATTGAAAGAACAACCTAATAAATTTAATTGAATAATACATCTCAAGTAGTTATCAAAAGAAGATAAATCACCTAATATATCTTCCCCTGTATTTCTCAACATAAATAGACCCTCAAACTCGCTCCATTCCAAATTCTCTTCAGTTTTTCCTTTGAAATTCTTCAAATATTCACAACATGTCTACTTTTCCCTTCAAACTATAGGTGGCTACCTTTTATTTCATGTTCCTGGTATAGACATGGAATATGAAGAATTTCTTCATTTCAAGCAACCATGCTTTTGCATCTTCTTATCTCTTCATCTCTCCATAAATGTGGGTGATTTCTTCTTAAATTCCTCAATAATGTAGTCCATTTCTCTCTTTCTCTGATGATGATGTTGATGAGAATGGTGATGATATGTCCTTGTAGTATAACTTGAATTTTTATCAGAGTGATACCCATAAGTCTTATTCCTTATCTCTAGGGTGTTCAATGGTGCATTTCCTCTCATGGTGTCTTCACTTTATCACATGTCCCTCTTCCTGGACCTGATACAAACTTCCCCATTTGTTCCCTCTTCTAACTCCAAAGGAATCTACTTGTCTCCATGACTGACCCCCAACTCATGTTGCCTCTAACTTTGTAAGTCTGAGAGGCTTTATAGTATGACTAAATTTACCTCATCTTACCTCTCTTGAGCCCTTACCAACCTTTCATTATTTTCCTTGAAGCCCATGATCTCGGCCTTTAGGATCCTCAACGTATCCATCTAATTAAGATATTTTTCCCCTCCCCTGTTCTCCACTAAAGCTTCTTCATGCCGATGTTGTGACCTCTCATAAATTTATTGAACCATCCTAATACTCATGTATTTGTTTCAAATTTTCCTTTGTTACTTGTGATGTGTTTTCATTCACCAACAAGTGTTAGATACATAATAATATAAATAAATGACAAAAAATCATGCCCACGATCTTTCTTTTTTCAGAGCTAATATGGCCAACTAGCTCTAACAAAAATCCATATTAGTACACCAATTTCAATGAATCAAAAACTCATTAGCATCAATATTAATATGCATGCATAGCCAATAACATATAGCATTCAACATAAACATTAGCTCATCAATGATAATTAAATCATATGTTATGTAATATCCCAAAAGGGAAATAGCAGCAATACAAGACATAATAATGTAAAACACAAAAATTCTGAATGTTATAAGAGGGATCAATATGCAGCCATAATTTTATTAAGATATCAGAAATAATATACAAAAATATCTTGAGGGTCAAGCCACTCAAGCAATAAGAACAAGCCTCCAATGATCATATCAATAAGCACATGAGTTGCTGCTACTGTATAGAATGTCGGAAAGTAGTGAAAGCGCTATCTATATTAGTGTAGCTACTTTTGTAAACATACATAAATGGAATATTGATGATATATACAAAATAAATGCCCAGAAAAGAAGATGTGGGTTCTAATACATGATTTCCTGCTAACTCTGGAAAGATTACTAGAAATACCAAGAAATATACAATGTGACAAATAACCCTAGGGTTAATATGTTACTGCAAACTAGAACTGGATAAAATGAGGCTGTGAAAGATCTGAAATGATAATTTCCTCCTCCAATGGTATTTATCAATAGAAGGTTGATCCCTCTATTCAGGAATAGACCCTCCTGATGAGCTCAATGAACACTCCCAACAACTGCCTCTAAAAATAACACAGTTCTAGTTTGTAACTACACTGTGAGGGATGGTAGATGGTTTTCCTGATGCCAAAAGTGTATAAATATTCCTATGATCCCTCATTTTTGATCCTCCAATGGATAACCTACCTCTCCACTGAAAAACAAGCCCAAAATTGGCTCTATGTGATCCTCCTTTGTTGCACCCTGCAACACAACCCAAATCTAAATAGAAACTGCGTTGTAGATGAAGGAGGTAGCTTGGCCAAAATTCTAGAATGAGGAAATGCAGCCCAATGAACCTCTCCTTCCCTGAGGATGAGGTAGGGATTCCCGATCAAGAACACCCTTGTGCTAAACAACACAGAAAACCCTGCTAAAGAACAAAAGGATGAACAGTTATCAAAATGATAATCTAAAAACATGAATAATAGTGGCTGCCATCTCCTCCATATATATTATGTGAGCCTTATCACATTGGGTCCCATCCATACTTCCCACTAAGCTCATGTAAGTTTTCCTCCACTAAAACTGCGTTGTCTCATCATAAATGCCACTCCTCCATGACAACATTGTTGATTTGGTCAAAGTTGACCTATTCAACATGTATCCCCTCCAATTCACACCCAAAGGTGCTTAATCCAACTTCTTATTCTTCCACCTTTTACATTAGCAGTGTTATTTTTCCTTCTATGGAGATCTATGGGCCTCCATACTGTTGTGGCCAGCAACAACCCCCATTTTTATTTAAGTATTAGTAATAATACTAAATATGAGGGGACCCTTAGTCAAAAAATCCAAAAAATTAATTAGTGCTTGTTTCCCTTCTCAAATAAAAATTACTATCATAACTTATGGAAATTCCTTAGGAAATCATTAAATACACTTAATTTTATGATAAATTAGAATAAAATATTTTCTTTGAAGAAAATATCGCATCCATCGCAATAAGTAGACATCCTTTGTAAGGCAGAATCTTTTAAATTGTGATTTCGCGATATTGCGATAGCGCGATCCCAAAAAGCTATGCATTAAAATATTGATTGCAAACCTCATATCACAGAAAAGATGTTTAACAAATACTTTTCATATATTATATTTTTTGATATTGCGATTTTGCGATATTGCGATTTCGCAATGCTATGAGACTGCGATTCGTGAATATAGCGATTGGCGATAATTGCGATCTTGCGATGATTTCGATTTGAGAAAACTGAGATTTGCGATATTGCGATATTGTGACATTGCACAGCAAATCGTAGATCGCAATGTCGCAGATTATTAAAAGCTCATTGTCCAAAGAAAATATTTTCATAAATCAATATCCGTTATGCGCTTTAATGATTGAATTAATGAATGGATTGTCAATTATCGATAAAAATGATTTTGTTTTGATTGAAAGGTTGTTTCATGTTAAAATAATATATTTCATCCGCCTTCAGCATTTAAAACTATCCCGTCACCTTTCTCATGTCATTACTCTCACTTAATTCGTAAAACCGCAGGCACGAAGGAGCAGAAGACTATACAAAGCATTCACAGAGTATTATGGGAAAGAAAGATAAAACTTCAAGTTCTGAAAACAAAGAGATGGCTTCCTTGTATGCAGATACTGCTTGCAACAAGGATGCCGGTATCACCACCTAGGAGGGAATGCATAATCTACTCGAAGAAGAAAATCCCAGGGTAATGGAAGTCGCGGCTACTGCAGGTTCAAGTAATTCATCTGAAGCATCTCTTACAGAATTGGCTTGTTCATTTTTGCACCGGATAGCAGCAAGACCAAGAATTCTTCCATATACAGATATGGTAAAATGGGTGCTGGATAGCACCGATATTTCAGATAGGAAATTTAGAACTCCAGATCAAGAGCTCATCGAGTAATTCACTACAGAAGATTTGAGGCTTATGTATCACTTGCCGGAGCCTCAGGCGACTTACAATAAACAATTTATAGAGAAATTTTTCAGGGAAAATGCAAATTTGGCGGAATGCACAAAGGAATGGACCAAAAGAGATGAACCATTGAAGAAAGACAAACACGGTATGTACAGTACTGGTTCACTCACCTCTCCCTATTGTTTTGCTGCTGCTATGTTATGTAGGCTTTTTGGAAAGCCTGACATAAATAAGGTCTTGCCTGAATGGCTTCCATTATTAAATGTTGTTGTTAACGCTACCATTGTAGACTGGGCCAAAATACTGTCTGATAAATTAGCCACTACTATTTTCAATTACCGGTCTAAACAGGCTGTCTCTCAGAGGATTTATCCTCCTTTTTATATGTCTGCCTATGTTATGGATTCTATCTGCTTTGTTTCTAAATTCCCTTTAATGGGTTGGAAATGGAAAATTCATGATCCTTTGCCTATTCATGTGTATCACAAAGAACTGTGGGAATCAAAATTTGTTCCTCATTTTTACAAGATTTGCCATGGCATAATGTTGCTGTTGTACAGAATATTGTATAATAAGGATGCTCCAAGGTTTTCTCCGGAAGCAGAAGTCGACATTCTCCCTGTCACACGATGGTTTGCAGAAGAGTTGTTTACCTATGTAAGGGTTTTTGGAAGCTCTGCTTCTCCTCATGTTTTACCCTTGTATGTTCCAGATAAACTTATAGCTCGGGAAATAACATACCAAATCTTTGGTGAAGGAGGTTTGACAAAGGAATTAAAGGATAAGAAGAAGGCCATCTGGCCACAATTTCCCGTAGCCTGTGGAGCATTTTCATTGTTTGATGTTGTTCATACATTCAAAGAGGTAATAAATATTACATGCTTACAACTGTTCAAGTTTTCGAGAAGGCTATGCGATCCATATGGGTCAAGGATTTCACCACTGCAATCAAAGTGAGAGTATTTTTTGGAGAAGAAGATATTTTTGATGATATGTTTCAAGAAAAATGTTCATTTAAAGAAATTTTACATTTAACTCAAACACAGCTTCCCCAAAAATAATTTCAGGAATTTAAAATCTACAAAGAAAGAAGATTGACTACTATCCCTTTGGATAATTTACGCTTGGAACCCGCAAGGGAACCAAATCCTAGTGTCAGTCTCAATGGTAGCTCAGATACTGACAGGTCTAAATCAAAGTCTGACAAGGAAACTTCTGAACTTTCTCAAAATTATGATAAAGATGAAGGCTCAGTGAAAGATATAGCTCAGTCAAAAGAGCTTTCACAACTACAGACTTCAACCACTCCACAGTTGAATCTTCCACCTCCCACTGTACAACAACCATCCACCAGCATTCAATTAGATAAAGAATGGGAATCGTTTAATGAATTTCTTAATGTTGAAGGACAGAATAAACAAACCCCTGTATAGACAAAAAAAGTTTTAAGCACGATAATAAGTGGCAATGTCACAGAAACTGAGCATATACCTATCACTCCCTCCTCTAAAATTGTAATTAATATAGAGGAAATTCCTCCTTTGGATGTATTCTACAGCCCGCAGTATAAAGTAGTAGTGAGGAAGCAAAGGAAAAAGATAAAGTTAGAGAGCGCAATCTCTACTAATGTAGAACAATTAGATGTCTTATGGAAAGATCCTACTACGGATCCTACTGAGAATCTTACCAAGTTATCTCAGATTACAAGAGCTTATGCCTCCACAAATATTGACAAAGAATCTGAGGTACAACTATTATTAAATGAAAAAGAAGATCAGATACAAGTTCTGCAACAGCAATTGCAACAAGCTCATGCTAGCAGTGAAGCACAGGTAAAACTTGAAAAGTTACAGCAAGAGCTTCAAGAGATGCAAATCGGATATCAAAAAAGTTTGGCCAATAAAGAGAAACAAATACAGATTATCCGAGAAGATCAAAAAGATGATCCTAAAATTCCAGAGTTCATTTCAGAATCTATTTCTTTAAACAACCAACTACTGCAACAACAAGATGTATTATGCCAGAAAATCTCGCAATGGAACTCTTTTTGTCTAGAAAGTGATAAAATCACTAATCATGTCGTAGAATTATGACATGATTATGATTTAGCTAATGAAAGAGTTACTAATTATTTGGCATGGAAAAAGACGGAGGAAGGAAAAAGAGCTGGTACACCAATTATCAATAACAGTCATAAAGAAATACTTTTCAATAATTGGGATGCACAGATCAGAGAAGCAGAGAAGCAGAGGAGTCAGCTACATCAGCAGGCAATATTACTGATTTTGTAAATGAGAATTTGCACAAGGCTAATTTGATTTCAGAAACTATTCCAGGATATCTTCCATAGGCACAGCAATTGCAAACAGAATGGAAAGAAAAGGCGGAAGAAAAAGAAAAATCAATTCAAGGATTGACAAGATTAAATTGGGATTATTACTGGACATATATAGTAAAACCACACAGTCAATGCAGCACTCTTAATTGCACCATTAATTCTGCTGAGAAGCTTGCGCCTACACTTACTGATTCTGTCTTTTCGGGATAGTTGAAATCTGAATTCAGCCAGCCACCTCTTCTCAAAACAATGTTGGATGCTTGCAAATTCAGAGATCAAATTCATAAGTAGTTAGTTGATAGTTTTCAATTTTAGATTTAGTTTCAGTTTTACTTTATTTTTGCCTAGAAAAAGGACGGTCATTTAAACCGAATCCTAAATTTTTGTAATAAACTATAATTAGATTTTGTTAGTAGTATTTAAACCCTTCTCATGCATTTAGAGAAGGGTCCTGAAATTTGTCAAAAACTTATCCTCAGAACATGCACTTCTGCACCCTCAGAGGAGGTTTTGATGAATGAATGGAACGAGATTTATTGATATCTATGTCTAATATCTGTTACTGATGTTGCATTTCTGTACTCTTAATGGATGTTGGATTAGGAAGAGATAAATCATTATTGCTTCTAGCTCATGAGTAGAACCAGTTAAAAATGGTACTTTTGTCTCTTAACTATTTCTGTTTCTGTGTTAAAAGTGATATTTATGTTCAGTTATTTATATATTTATGCTTGAATGCTTGAGTTATCATTTGGCACTTTTGTACGATGATAACTATTTATTTGTGCTTGATGTATGAATAGCTTATTATGCGATATGTTTTTCACAACTGTTTCATCTAAATTTTTATATGAAATGGTTTATCTTTATTGAATTATTTTCTAATAATAATTGAATGATATTTATTATCGATTGTTATTTGAAATCATTTTAGATCGCATAAATAGAAAGATTTACATCCCGGGTTAGTTTTAGAGTTAGATATTTATCATAATAGAGTTTTCATATGAATAGATTAGAAATAGATTAAAAGAATTTTACTTAGGAATTTTAGAAAAGAAATATCAAATCTCAAACACACACACACATATTGGGAAACTGGTCCCATTATCCCCAGTCGGACCCACTACACCAAACGGAAAAGGAGATGCTAACCAAGGTCCAGACCGGGTGGGTATCCCCCTTGTTGTAGACCCGATTTTCGGGGCTTCAACATATTTAGTGCTAGATGGAGGGCCAAGAACTATGAATGGAAAGTGAATCTAAATCTAAATACCATTCTGAGAGTAAATCACCCTCACCATATTCCCCGACTTCTCCATCACACTCAGAAATTTTAAATCTAGAACTAGAAGTCGAAAGAAGAACAAACACTGCTACAAACCCTGACTTTTCAAACGAATCTGCTATTGAACCTCCAGAAGTTGAATCTTTGATTCATAAAATTCAGCGATTTTCAATATCACCTCAAAGGTCTGATAAATCTCAAGGCAGTGTGACTTTGCAATATAATCTTGCTCATCCCCTTACTAGATTACAGAGTGAAAATATTGGCATTCAGCCAACTGAATTACCTCTACCTACAAGAAAAAGAGCTACGAAATCACCTAAAGGGTATGATAGTGAGACTCTTTCATCATCCATCTCAAAATATTCATCGCGAAGTCAACCACCCACTCCTCCACCCCAAATTACTGTCCATCAGTCCACTCAATCTTCCACATCTCCTTCTCAAATCATAATATCTTCATCTTCTCAGTCACAAATATCATCTTCTGCACTTTCCTCTGTTAGTAGTTCAGCGATGGCCCAAGTGCCATGGAATAATCCAGGGGCGGTCTTAATGCCTGCACCCTTGAGTCAATTACCAGCCCATCCTGAAAAATGGTTGCCTAAGTTTAATCCTGAAACAGGCATGCTAGTAGAAGAACATATCAACAACTTTATGTTGTCCATAAACCTCAATGGAGTTATTAATGAAGATGCTGTTGTCCGACTTTTTCTTTATACCCTACAAGGAGCAGCTGGATCATGGTATTTCTCATTACCATCTGGATCTATCACTACTTGGGATATCTTTCAAGATCAATTTTTAACTGAATTTGGTGACGACAGGTCTACAGCAACATTGATCAATGATTTATCTAATCTTAGAGCTGATTCAAAAGAACTTGTCAAGGATTTCAATTCACGTTTCAATAAATTGTTAAACAAAATTCCTACTGCTTCCAAGCCTAGCGAAGAAATGCGAAGTGAATGGTACATTTATGCTTTACCATCAAACATAGAAATATTTTTTGTTATGGCTAACAAAATAACTTTAGCAGACAATATGAAGGAAGCAATAGCAGTAGAGAAACAACTCATTGATTTAGTAAAGAAAAATGCAATAGAAGAATGAAAACCTAAGAAGGTCACTTTTAAAGAAGATCCCAAGAAAAAACAACCAAAAGATCCATTTGATTTAGAAGGATGACATAAAGTTTTGAAAACCATGTCTAATGAAATGGTTGACATTAAGAAACAAGTGGCAGAAACATCTTCTAAAAATTCTTTCAAGCCTTTTAGAAGAAATCCTTCAAATGATCCAAAGCCACCAAATGCTATTACAAATGCTGAATCAGAAGAAGAAGAAGAAGAAACTGCTACTAAAGAAACAAATGATGAAGAAGAAGTTGTAGAAGTCCAAGGTATGTGGGATTTCATCCTCCCAGATGAGGAAGATCAAGAAGCATCCCCGGTTAGCACTCGAAGTAGAAATCAGCTTGATCCTCCTCAAACTACTCATAAGTCAAAGAGCGCAAGCCCATTGACTAAGGAAAAATTTGTACCCAAGAAAACGACATCTAAAGCAATTCAAACTAGCCCTGTCCAAACAGATTCATCAATTTCATCAAGAACACTGATTGTTCCGGATGAAATGGAATATAACATTATAGAAGATATGAAGAAGACTAGGGCTAATATCACTTTGTATGAATTGAGCAAGTTAAAGCACCAACAAAAGGTACTTTTGAAAGAATTACATGCTATACCAGAAAAACCTTTGCCCGATCCTTTAATTTCTCAAGCTTCCAATGAGATGGGAAGACCTCCAACTAATTCAATTAGTAAAGTTGATCTTGAAAATATCTCTTTAATTGGAGGAAGATCGAAATCTCATACTCCTCCATTTCTTCTTACTTATGAATTTTTCAATAAAAATTTGCATAACTGTTTAGTGGATTCTGGAGCTTCATCTAATATTTTACCAAAATCAGTATATGCAAAATTAAACATTCAACCACAAAAATATGCTGTACGCATAGTGCAATTAGATCGATCGCAGGTTGAAGTGATTGGCGAATTAAACCAGGTTACCATACGGTTGTCATCAAATCCAAAGGTATGTCAAGTCATTGATATTTTAGTTGCAGATATTCCAGAATTTTATGGTTTAATTCTTAGCAGAGATTGGTCAGAAAAACTTCATGGATACTTTGCAACCGATTGGTCGCACATGTGGCTTCCTTACAATGGTAAACCAAATCAGATAAAAGTTGAACGAGAAAAGCATCAGAAATACATAGTAACATAATTGGAAGGAGAGAATGAACCAGTTGCATACAGTAGTATTATCATTGGAAATTACTCAGTTGATTCTTTCTTAGGAAATTTTAATGCTCATACTTCACCTTATTTAGAACATTCTGTTTTATCTCAAATAGAAAATTTTTCTCAGACATATAGTTCTAAATGTATTAATGTTGTAGATACTCCTGTAAATAAATATTTATTTTGGAAATTATTTTTTGATGGTTCTAAGTCTAATGAAGGAGCAGGAGCAGGATGTGTGTTGGTTAGTCTAGAGGGAAACAAAATTATGCTAACTTGTATACTTGAGTTTGAATGCACTAATAACACCGCAAAATACAAGGCTTTAATCCAAGGATTATATAAAGCAATCGGATTAGATATCAAATATATACAAGTTTTCCGAGATTCAGAAATTGTAATCAAACAGGTACGCAATACTATACACTGTTTATCAGGTCATTTAAAGCATTATCAATCTTTAGTTCAAGATCTGACTAAACATTTTATAGCATTTAATATTTCACCAATTCCTAGAATCCAGAATGCTAGTGCAGACCTCTTAGCCAATGTAGCCTCTAAGCTTATTTCTGTAGAAGACTTTAGTCCTGATCGATTTTCAATTGAATTAATATTTAGACCTTTGATTCCTAATAACGTTACAAATTGGAGAATTTTTAACGATGATCCTGATATTGTAAGCTTCCTCACATCTGAAGGATCTTATACCAATCAGATAATTGATGAAGACCAACATGAAAAACAATTGCAACATGATAGCACTGATAATGCTATTCCAAATTCAATAGTCAAGTTAGAAGACCTTTATGATTTGAACGACTGATTTAAAAGATCTACCAATTAAAAATTACAAAGTTCAACTTTGAATTATGAATTAGTGAATCTAGGAACTGATACCAAACCACAGAATATCAACCTAGGCCTTGGTCTAGCTCCTGAAGAAAAATTAGCATATGTTCGTCTTTTGAAACAATATAAAAGTGTCTTTGCTTGGAACCACGATGAACTCAAAACTTATGACACTTATATTATCCAACATACCATTCCAATGATAAATGATGAAAAAACTGTTCAACAAAAGCTAAGAAAAATCCATCCCAATCTAGAAAATCAGATCAAATCTGAACTCAATAAGTTATTGAAAGCCAAAATTATTTTTCCTGTTCGACATTCTAAATGGGTTTCCAATATGGTTCTTGTTAGAAAGAAGAACAGAGATATTATAATTTGCATTGACTTTCGAAATATTAATAAAGCTTGCCAAAAACATAATTTTCCTTTGCCTCCAATGGAGCAAATATTACAGGCAGTTGCAGGATCAGAATTAATGTCTTTCTTAGATGGTTTCTCTGGCTACAATCAAGTGTTAGTCCATCCTGATGATCAATTGAAAACTACATTTAGAACCAAATGGGGCACTTATGCATATCAAAAGATGCCTTTTGGTCTGATCAATGCTGGTGCCACATTTCAAAAAGCCATGGACATCGCTTTCAAGGGATTAGTTAACAAATCAGTGGTAATCTATTTGGATGATATAACTGTATATTCCAAAAAACAAAGCAATCATCTTAAAGATTTGAAGCAGATCTTCCAACGTTGTCAAAGGTATGGAATTTAACTTAATCCGAAAAAATCCTTTTTTGCATTAAGTGAAGGAAAACTTCTTGGATTCATAGTGTCAAAATCTGGAATTCATATTGATCCTGATAGAATCAAGGAGATTTCTGAAATATCTTTACCTCACAATAAGAAAGCTATGCAATCTTTCCTTGGCCAAATTAATTTTGTAAAGAGAATTGTACCAGATTTTTCAAGAATAGTATCTCCTTTACAAGCGATGATAAAAAAGAATTCAAACTTTATTGGAGCCAAGATGAATATGAGGCATTCAATCTGATCAAATAAGCAATAATTAATGCTCCATCTTTAGCAACTCCAAATTTTTCCGACCCTTTTATTTTGTATACATTTGCCTCTGATAAATCTTACGCTGCAATACTTACTCAAGAAAATCAAGACAAAGCAGAAGCCCCAATTGCTTTCTTCAGTTCAAATTTGCATGGAGCTGAGTTGAATTACTCAGATGTGGAGAAACAAGCTTATGTTTTTTTCAAAGCAATCAAGTATTTTAGACCTTTTTTACTTAAAACCCATACAAGAATCATAGTACCGTTTCCAGTGGTAAGAAATCTTTTAGTCCAAAAATATGTGGGTGAGAAAAGAGCTAATTGGATTACTGCCTTACAAGAATATGATGTTGAGATCAAACCAGCAAATATTGTAAGAGGTCAAGGCTTTTGCAAAATACTAGCTGGAGCATCACAAATTTCTGAAAAATCATCTGAAGAGATACAAACGTATGAGGTAACCCTAAACGATGTAGAATCATTATATGCTGATATCATTTTTTATCTAAAGAATGGATATGCTCCTCCAAATCTCGATCACACCAAGAAAAGAACTATAAGGTTGAAGGCTAAACAATATCAGCTTGTAAACGATGTTCTTTTTAGAATGAATTACGATTCTGTTCTTCTTAGATGTCTAGAGAAATCTGAAGCTGAAAAAGTCTTGCAGGAACTTCACGATGGGCCAACAGGTGGACATTATGCTGGAGATGCTACTGCACACAAAATTCTTCGTGCAAGCTATTACTGGCCTACATTATTCAAAGATTCACATAGCTATGTAAGAAAATGTCATATTTGTCAAACTGCAGCTGGAAGACAAAAGAAACCATCATTGCCATTACAACCAGTGAACATTGAACAACCTTTTGATCAATGGGGATTGGACATAATAGGTGAGATAATTCCTCACTCTTCTAAGCAACATAGGTATATTATTATAGCAACTGATTATTTTACAAAATGGGTAGAAGCAGTCCCTATCAAGATTGCTAATGATGAACATATCATCGAATTCATAGATCAGTTCATAATTACCAGGTTTGGTTTACCTTCTGCTTTAATGTTTGATAATGCATCGTATTTTTCTGGTAATACTATGACTGAATTTGCACTCAAGAGAGGTTTTAAACTTAAATACTCTGCTAATTATTATCCACAGGGAAATGGATTAGCTGAATCCACAAATAAAAACTTAATTAGAATCATTAAGTGAACCATTGATCAAAATCATAAAAATTGGCATAAGTCTTTAACATATGCTTTATGGGTAGATTGAATAACACAGAAGGCTTCTATTGGTACTTCTCCCTTTAATTTAGTTTATGGGAAAGAAGTAGTTCTTCCAACTCATTTAGAAATTCCTTCTTTAGCCTTAGTTAAATATATTGATGAAGCACCAACTTCTTCCATACAACTAAGACAGATGGAAATAATTAAGTTAGAAGAACAACGAGAAAAAGCCAAAATAACTCATGCTCATCATCAAGCATTAGTAAAAGCTTCTTTTGATTCAAACATGATAACCAGAAAAGACTTTCAGGTTGGAGATCTTGTTTTAAAATGGGACAAGGCTCATGAGGAAAAAGGAAAACATACGAAATTTCAATGGATGTGGCTTGGTCCTTTCCAAATTGCAGAAAACATAGGTCCATCTACTTTTATGTTACAGGATTTAACAGGTAAAAGAGAGTCTTTGCCTGTTAATGGACAAATTCTCAAAAAATATTTTCCATAGGAGATCATTCTTCTATTTTGTATATTAGTTTCCTTTATCGTCATAAATAAAACGAGTTGTTAATGGTTACATTTGGAATTCACAAAAAATATACAAATTCTCTTTTTTAGATGTTGTTTCTTCACTTTTACAAATAGAATTATTTTTAGAATATTGATCATTGTTATTCAAAGATACAGTTAAAAAAATTTAGCCTAGAAATGATACTAGTTTCAACTTTGAAAACTTTGATAAAAGGAAACTTTTAGTGAAAGATTGTTGCATATTAGTCCAATGAAAGGTATCAATAACAAAACAAAGTTTCTCTATAGAAAAATTCTTTCGAAAAAACTCTACCATTGTCGTCCAAAGCTATCTTAAGGAAACAATGATTTCCTCCCCACTTAGGAAATTACAACGTTAAGGGAATTATCCAATAATACACTTAACTTAAAGAGTAAGAGGTCTCATCACGAGACGACTTATCATGATCATAGATATTATAGCTTGCTGACTTTGCCAATACTGCATACCACAACAGGGCAATGACTTAAGATTGTTATAAATCAAAAGTCAAGGGGTCTCATCACGAGCCATCTTGTTCAGCAAAGTTATAAATCAAGTGAATGGCACTGTCATAAATTGGCTACCAAACCAAGACATCGTTATTTAAGAAGAAAAAGAAAAATAAAAGCGATAAGTGTGAATATGGATTTCTCTTTGAAAATTGTATATTTCTCTAAGTAGGATACAGGATCATTGCTGGGTAACAGGTAACCCTGTCGAGGCTATAAACGCTTGCTGGCAGCAGTGGCTCTACCTACGACAAATGAGCATATTTTAAGTTGATTTACAGAGAAGCTGTTATAGCATCATTTTTCACCCTTAGGTGATTCATGATTATCTTTATGGCTTTGGGCACCCATTCCCATAGACTTGAACAAAATTCATTAAAAAAAAGTGTTAAAATTCCCATACGCGGGTATGCCCAGACTTTTCCGCATGTATACGCGAGTCCACATGTACTTTTCTGCGTATGCCATTAAAATCATTAAAAAATATATAAAAATTCCCTTTTTTCGAGTTGGGTTGATGGTTACTCCAGTAGTTCAACCACCCCAGTACGTGGCCAACTATTTCCAACTGATTGAAATTACTTTGAGGGAGTATAAAATCCCCTCATGTGCATTGCCTAAGGGAGAGAGAAATTTTATAGACATTATACTCTATTGGAATCCCAATTCAAGTCTGAATTCTCGTGCCTCCTACACTTTCCCAAATTTATACAGGAAACCCTTGTTTCCTGGAGATGTTCATTCATTTATATGCCATCTCAAGTGCACAAGTCTTGAAAGTATCTTAGCAAGGCAAGGGCGGGACGGATCCGGACGACGGTCTGTTCAAAGATCGTGGAAGGATTCAGATGATCTCTCCACTTTTATTACTATACATGCTGTTCTTAATAATGAAGAACCATCTTGTTCCTGAACTTGTGTGTTAATTTCTATTTGCATATGTGAAAAGATTGATTATTAAGCATTTATTATGGTTTATATAATGTTTCACATGGATTTCACTAACGTTTAGGAGAAGTATATGTTGTACAACTAGGTTTCCATGCACGTTCTTTCTTGTTTTCTAGGTTGAAGGAGGAAGAATGGTTGCTGGGGGTTTGGACCCCACAGGATCTACATCGAATATAGGACTACGGGTGAGTTCTACTATCGTTGTTATCTAGTTTTTAGCATTCAAGTGTGGTTGTGTGTGAGTCCTTCTGAATAGCATGCCCTGCTCCGTGGAGGTTTTGACCCAACAAACCTCTAGGGTGGTTTTCCCCGAAACAGAACTGGTGACTCCGCTGGGGACCACATTCTTTTGATTCCCCTGTTGGGTGGTTTCAGCTATTTGAAAGGTTTCCAACAGTTTTAACTTTTATTTCTAGTCCAGTTAACTCTTTCTCAGTCAGACTGAAGACTTGGTTCCTTATCCAGGCTTGATCTTTTTTATTTTTTATTATTTACCTTTTCATACACGGGTTTGTCTGTACACAGACATGTATACACGCAGTTTTTGTTAAAGGGAGTCACGTATACGCGGGTTTCCTTTAACACAGTTGCGTATGCATGCTTGTTTCAAAACTGTCAAGTAGCATATGCCTGGGTGAATTTTGAAATTTTTGATTTATTGGCTTTTTAGTCTTGTCTGCCTGTGGAGACCTATTCCTGCAGTTTCTTTGTATCCTCTGGATTGTGTTGAAAGTGGTCTTTGGTATTTTCTCTCTCTTGTTTGGTTGAAAACTAGCTTATCTGGCAAATCTTGTTTCTTGTGCTTGCATTTCTGGTTCGAGTACCAGGATCTCTTCCTGGGGATTCTTGGCTGTTCTGCTTCATCAGAACAGAGAGCCTCTGCTCATTTACTCTTTCCTACCTTTGTGTCTTGCTTTGCACTATGATTTTTGCCCATTTCTTGGTTGGTTTTCTTGAGTTCAGTTGACTAGGACTTGTTGCAATTTTTGAAGAGTCTTTCTTGGTTCTTTGAAGTTTTTGTTTGCTGCAAGGTTGTACTATTCTTCTAGGCTGAGTTACTGAGTTTCTTGTCTTCTTTTGCTCATATAAATCTTGCTACTAAATAGCCCTATAAGATTTGGAGTGTTTTTCAAGTTTTTTCTTGAAATTCAGAGTTGTTTGGCTTGGATGTGATAGTTTTCTTGGTCTCTTTGAGCCCTTCTTTTTTATAAAATTCAAAAGCTCAAAAAACATTTTGTTTTTTCATTTGCTTTTGTTTTGCATTTTTGTTTTTGTTTCGTTTTATCTTTTGAAGCCTTGTTGAGATTTCTTCCCTTTGGTTTTTGACTTGATTTTGGAAAGGAATCGTCGTTGGTTTCTTCCTCTTGTTTCAAGTGATTTTGGTGTCTTTATACTAAGAGTTTCTGATTTTGGGAACTAGCTTTGTGGACAACCAAAAAGAGATAAACTGAAGGATCTTTGGAAAATTTCCTCTCTGCTTTAGTAGATTTTGCATCTTAGAATTTGCATGTTCTTAGTGATTTGCATCAGGTGCACTTAAACATTTATTCATTTTCATAGTTTTTGTGAGTGTGAAGTTTGTCATCTGAAAAAGAAAAAAAAAATTCTCGTAGAACCTTTGTAGAAATTTATTTTCATCGAAAGTAAATTACTGCATTTGCATGTAGTTTGGTTTTTATTAATTTCTTTTTTGCGTCAAAAACACCACGAGTTTCATTTCTGTATCCCTTTGACTTAACATAACAGCCGATTAAAATTAGCGCTATAATTTAAAAGCAACTAGCAAGTTTTTATTTGTCATACACCAACTAGCTGGGTTGTAGGGCCTTGGATTAGGTGAGTGGAGAGTTAACTCTCCAAGGCCGTTCAAAAAAAACATAGAAGTTGATTAATTGAGCGAAATCCAACTCCGTTAGGTGGATCGGGAAAGCTCTCCTCCAGAGAGTCAAGTGCAAGGGGAAGTGAAGGGTGAGAAGAGAGATACCCCCTCTCTGATTTGCTGGATCTAACCTCAAGACCGTTCTGCCCAGCTTCTGACATGGATTGGTGCCCATAGTTGCCACTCCTAGGTTCCACATAGGTGACTGCAGGGGGGGATACCCGTGGTACCTGAGCCAGACGTCGTATCACTTCCAGCAGTACTTCTAGGGGGTGCCCTTGCGAATCTTGGGTACTTATGCCGGAAAAGGCTTTTGTTAGGAGGTCGGCATAACTATTTATGTTACCTTCTCTAGTAGGCCTAGGCCGTAATTATCCCAGACTACTTTCGGGAGGTCCTATATTTCGCTTTCTTGTATTTTGGTGTCCGGTCCTAATCACCCGAAGCAGAAATACCTGAAGGCTGTTTGCTTGATTGTATCTCAAGGATTTCTTTTTGTAGTGAGTGCTCTTTTCTCCTAGCTTGCCTATCTTTATACTTTTTGAGTCTAATTAAATTTTTTTAAAGTGGCTGATGAAGCGCCTTGTCGATCGAGGAGAATCTGGGGGTTATCTCTCGAGAGTCCAGAGCCTTCTTCAAGAAGGCGTAGGAGTAATTTAGCAGGTGAGTATCACCCCGTGGCATCTGACGCAGTGGAGAGAGATCCTCCACAAGGGTTTGAAGGTTTCGTAGCTGGTTCTGGTGTTGGTTCCGAGAGGAGCGCTCCGCTCACCTCGAGAGTCTTATTTTCGCAAGAAGAAGAAGTATAGGTAGAGGAAGTGTCTCAACCCTCTGAGTCACTTCCATCTCCTCTTCCTCCTAATTATCCATTCGTTGTTGAATACATCGGACCTGAGTCAGAGAGATCGGAATATCCTCCGTATTATTCATACCTTTCGATGGCCACGACTAGGAACGCGACTTCTGCTGTGAGTGCTGCAGGCATTCAGACTCCTGCTTCTATTGAAGGAGGAGGCACTATTGCTATATCTTCGATTGCTTCTAGTACTGCTGTGTTTGGATCTGGTTTCACCCAAGCACATGCTTCTCATTCTGGTCCCTTTTTTTTTGGAATGCACACTAGTGGGATTCCTTATTTTTCCTTTTCCGCTGCTGCAGCTACAACTACACCCATGTCTTCCATGGCTAGTGGATCAGCTTCTTTTCAAGGGTTCCCTTTTGGAACTGGGCATATTCCTAGTTCAAATACTTCTTTAGGGTCCTTTCTGTTCACTTCTCAGACTCAGAGTTTCAACCCTTGGTCTGGAGGTCAGAATTCGACCACTTTTACAGGTTGGAACCCTGTATTCACTACAGCGGGGGCAGGGAATCAGTTTTATGCTAGTCATCAAGGGAATGCTTCTTTCCCTTCGTCGAGTTCTTATCAGACTTTTTCCCCTCTTTCTAATGCCTGGAACCCCTATCAGGGGCTTTCCTCTTCATTTAATACTTCGGGGGCGGGGAGGGACTGGTCTGGTCTTTGGTAACTCTGCGTTGGGAGGAGGTTCTTCTCCTTTTTCTACGAGTTCTTTCTGGAAACCTGGTGCCTTATAAAATCCAGGGTATTCTTTTCAGAATGTTGGGAATTCATCCCATCAAGGATGGAATCCTCAGGCTCTGCCTCGTTTACCTTTTCTGGGAACGTTAAACTTGCCAGATCTGTCGAAATTGACGAATGATCCAATCCGGTACAGTCTGGGGTGGCCTCCAATTCCCACCAAACTTCCTTCAAACATTCCAAAGTTTGAAGGCAAGAATGGAGAGGATCCGGCTGATCACATCACCACCTTCCATTTATGGTGTTCTTATAACTCCCTGATCGATGATTCAATTAGGTTGAGATTGTTTCAACGCACCCTAACTGGAAACACTACCAAATGGTATATTGAGCTAACTGGGGGCAGTTTTTCTACATTTGGAGAACTGGCTGTTACATTTCTAAATCATTTCCAGTTGCCTATCCGTTATGGCACCGGAAATGAACTCCTAGCTAATTTTAAGAAGGACGATGCAACCCACATTTCTGACCATATTCAGGAATGGTGGAGAAGGAAGAGGCATATTAAAGCTCATATTCTAGGAGAATTCCTTTTGGAATGGTTTCTGAAATCTCTGCAGTCAGACATTTCTAAAGATGTATCCCTGTCTGGGGTATTTTCTGAGGAACAGGTTATTTTTAGTGCCCAACAGTTGGAACTGATATATTCTCAGTCTGGGGTCCTCCATAAATATTTTCCCAATGCTCCTCACTCCAAATTAGATTTATCCAAAACTAAGCCTGGTCTTGATGGTGGTGGACTTATCAGGTCGATCAATAGTGGTGCAACTAGCCTGCTTACTCAATTGTAGCAGTTGTCTATACAATCTACTCCTTCTGGTCAGGCTGTGCCTGCTGAGTCATCACCTTCCCAATCTTTGTCAGTAAATGCCGTCCAAGATTCTGATCCCAAAGGAAATCAAAAATCTGAAGGGAAGAAGAAGGGACGGAATAATAAGAAAAAGGGCAAGAATGGGAAGGTTAATGCAAATAAAACCAACGAGCATGTTGGTGAGGGTCCAAAGGATAAAAAGAAAGTGAAGTTTCCATGCAAGTTATGTATTGGAGACCACCTTACACACCTTTTCCCTAAAATTCAGGATGCGTAGCACTTGTTAGCTCAGCAGGGTTCTTCTAGTTCCCAGGCTATGTTGACAAACCCTTTTCCCCAAGGGCAACAACTAGTTGTTGGCGCGACCCGATGCTACTGAGCCACTTCATATTACGAGGCCTACTGTTGAGCCTATACCTCGGATGCCCAAAGCATCTACTAAGAGTTTGACGATTAATCCAAACGCTAGGGCTGCCTAGAACTACTCTATTGTGGAAGATCTGGCGCAGAGTCCTTGTGCCATGTCGGCTTTAAAGGTGCTCCAGTCCTGTCCGGCTCAGCGCAGTGCTTTGCTTACTGCTCTTGGGGCTGTAGATCCAAAGAACTCTCTTATGACTACCTTCGATATGACTAATTTTAAGAAGAGACTCCCCCATCATATGGCTTTTCATATTAAATCATCATACCGGAAATGCAATATTTTTCGGACGGTCGTTGATGAGGGTGCTTCCACATGTGTGATGTCTCTCGCATGCTGGAAGGGAATTGGATCTCCCGCAGCTTCTCCATCTGTTACTCTTCTAACTGCGTTTGATGGTCATTCTCATAGACCGCATGGTATTGTCCCAGCTTTGCCTATCTGTGTTGGGGGAAAAACTGTAAATATAGAAGTTGAGATAGTGGATGCAAGCTTGGACTACAACCTTCTGTTGGGGAGAAACTGGATTTATGAGATGGATGCCGTTGCATCTTCATTGTTTCAGCTTATTTGTTTCCCTCACGAAGGGAGGATTGTTACAGTGGACCAACTGGACTGTCCTCCTGTAGACCCGAATGCATCTACTGACTCAACTATTCCAAAGTTGGATAATACCAAGGCGCCTACTGAGAATTTAGGGGTCGGAATGTATTCTTCCTTGATGGGTACTTTTGATATTCCACCTCCTACGGTTCATATTAATGAAATTTCATCCTCCAAGGCTCCTCTTCGAAGAGAGTTCTTCAGAAGTCATTATTTTTCGGACCCTTGGACCTTACCTTCCCCTACCGCCACATTAGCAGAAGGTCAAGTGGGTGGAATGGCATTTCCAATGTCTGCAACTGAGATTGCTTATCAGTCTATTGTTGACTCTGCAGAATCCATCCCAGCTCCTCTTTCACCGGAAGAGTTGGATGGAGATGTGGCTCCGGCTTGGATGCTTAGTTCTTATTCTGCCCAGGATTGCCTTGATACCACTCTTCATCTGAAGAGGCCATCCTGGAAGCTATGACTGGTATAGATAGATCGTGGGATGACTTGCATCATCAGTCTTACTTTTTACCTGAATTGAGCGAAGTTGAAACGAGCTTTCCAAGTCCTCCGTCTCCTGGTCCTGTTCGCCCAGTCCTGAACCCTTTAGCACCAGCACAGGTTTATGCTGAAGGGAACATGGCTGTGATTTCTCCAACTATCCCGGTGAAAATTTCCATGGATCCCAATGTTATTGAGAATGTCTTCATCGGAGCTGAATGTTCCCCTGAAGAGATTCATATTTACACCGAGCTCTTTAAAGAGTATAGGGATGTATTCGCTTGGTCTTATTAGGAAATGCCTGGTATAGATCCATCTATTGTCCAGCATGAGATCAAGACTTACGAAAACGCTAAGCCTGTGAGGCAAAAACTTCGTCTGGTCAATCCTAGGAAGGCAAAAACTATCAAAGCTGAGGTGGAGAAGCTGCTTAAGGCGGTATTCATTTTCCCTGTTCCTTTGACTGAATGGGTTTCAAACCCTATTCCCGTAGATAAAAAACAAGGAACAGTTCGAGTTTGCATTGATTTCAGAGACCTAAATAAAGCATGTCCTAAAGATAATTACCCCACACCATTTATAGATCAAATCATTGATGAGTGTGCCGGTAATGAGATTTTCTCCTTCATGGACGGTTTCTCCGGATATAATCAGATTACTATCCGTCCTGAAGATCAGCATAAGACTGCCTTTATTTGTCCCTGGGGTACTTTTGCATACAAGAAGATGCCTTTTGGTCTTAAAAATGCTGGGGCTACGTTTCAGCGGGCCATTTGATATGCCTTCCACGGCATCAAAAAGATTATTGAGACGTATTTGGATGATTTAGCTGCTCATTCTCGAAAGAGGATGGATCATCCTGCTCACCTCCGTCAAATATTTGAACAATGTCGTTTCCATAAGATTAGGTTGAATCCGAACAAGTGCGTTTTCGCGGTTACATCCGGTCGGTTATTGGGATTCATTGTGTCTAGGGAAGGGATTAGGGTAGATCCCTTCAAGGTTGAGGCAATACTTCGGTTGCCTCCCCCGTCCTCTATTCGTCAACTTCAAAGTCTACAAGGAAAGTCTAATTTTCTTCGGAAATTTATCGTAAATTATGCCGAAGTTACCAAGGGATTTATGAGATTGTTGAAGAAGGGAGTTCCATTTCTTTGGGATGACTTCGCTCAATGCTCATTCGATGCTTTGAAAAAAGCATTGACCTCTGCTCCTTTATTGAGTCCACCTGATTATAGCAGGGATTTCCTTTTGTATCTAGCAGCAGCAGAATCTACTATTGGTATGGTTCTGGTTTAGGAAGATGATGCTCTTGCAGAGCATGTTATATACTATCTTAGTCGAGGATTGGTAGGACCTGAACTCTGGTACACTCCGATAGAAAAGTTAGCTTTAGCAGCAGTTCATGCTGTGCAGCGACTCTGGCATTACATTATTCTACGAAAAACTTATGTTTTGGCAGCAGCCAATCCATTTCAGTTTGTCCTCAATAGGCGAGTGATTGGGGGCAAATACAATAGATGGATTGTGATTTTGTAGGAATTTGATCTTGAGTTTATGTCTGCTAAGTCCAAGAAATCATTGGTTTTCGCGGAATTTATCTCCGAGTTGCCCTGTGGGGAAGAAATGATCTATGATGAATCCTTCCCGGATGAACATTTGTTTCTTATCTCTCCACAGGATCCTTGGTATGGAGATATAATTGTGTATCTTTAGACTGCGAAGTTTCCCTCTACTTCGAAATATGAGCGCCGTAAGTTGCGTCACTTGGCTAAGAATTACTTGATTATTGGTGATGCTTTATACCGTCGAGGGGTTGATTCAATCCTGAGACGTTGCTTAACTCTCGAAGAAGTTGAGGCTGTGCTGAATGATTGCCACAGTGGAGCTTGTGGTGGTCATTTATCTGGGCTTGCTACAACCCAAAAAATCTTGCGTGCTGGGTACTTTTGGCCTTCGATTTTCAAAGATTGTGTGGAGTCGGTCAAAAAGTGTCATCCGTGTCAAGTTTATACTCGAAAAATGCGCGCTCATCCAGCTCCGCTTTTTCCAGTCATTACTGTCGGTCCCTTTACAAAGTGGGGTATTGATTATACTATTTGTAACCCGCCTTCGGCTAAAGGTCACAAGTACATTATTGTAGCAGTAGACTACTTTATGAAGTGGGTCGAGGCTATGCCTACTTTTGGGAATGATGGTGAGACAGCAGCTCTTTTTCTTTTCAACCAGGTTATTGCTCGTTTTGGTATTCCTAGAGAGATTGTCACTGATCATGGCAGTCATTTTCAGAATAGCATGATGGCTGAGTTGGCTCTAAAATTAGGTTTTCGGCAGGAGCATTCATCTCCGTATTATCCTCAAGCCAATGGGCAAGTGGAAGCCGTGAATAAATCCTTGAAGACAATTTTTCAAAGGACAATTGATAAATCTAGATCCAACTAGCATATTATGCTATATCCTGCACTTTGGGCATACAGGACGTCAGTGAAAACTGCAACTGGCTTTACTCCGTTTCAGCTAGTGCATGGGTTGGAATCCGTATTTCCCATTGAATGTGAGATTCCTTCTCTTAAGTTAGCTGTTGAACTTCTTCCTGACACTTCTAGTCTTAAAGAATGTCTCCTTCATCTGGAACATCTCGATGAGCAGCGTCGGGATGCCACCACGATGAATGAAGCGCATAAAAACCAAGTTAAAGTTCAGTACGATAAGGCGGTCAAGCCTAGGGTTTTTTCGGAGGGTGACCTTGTTTTGGTCTATGCCCAAGAAAAACATGCCCTGGGGGTAGGAAATTTTAAATCTATGTGGTATGGCCCCTTTATCGTTAAAAAAATCCTTAAGAAAGGAGCATATACCTTGGTTGATTTTGAAGGGAACGAGTTGCCGGAGCCCAGAAATGGGCTCTATTTGAAGAAGTATTATGCCTAGGCTTCGGCCTGGCATGTTGCTTTTGTATATAGTAGTTTTGCTTTGTAAATATCTGGTTGTTTTTCGATCTTTGATGGGTTGGTGATGTTTTTGATCTGCTTTGGCAGGTTGTGTCGGATGTCATGAGTCATTTTGGTTTCGCCGATGGTGCTAGTAAACACACCCGAAATTTAGTTTCCGCGGCTTGGGTGCTTCATTATCCATCCGGTCAGCTATTAGTATCAAGAGGGGTCTACATTGGTCCTGCTTCCAATAACATATCAGAATACACTGCAGTTGTTTATCTACTCTCGGAGGCAATATCTTTGGGTGTTGATTCGTTGGTAGTTTTCTTGGACTCTCAGCTGGTGGTGTCGCAGTTGAACAATACTTATCGGGTTCGAGATCCATTTTTACTCCGGTTTTTCTTGAGGGTACGTTTGTTACAAAGATCATTTCAATTTTTAACTTTCATTCATATTCCTCGAGCTAACAATTGGATGGCAGACTCATTAGCTAATCAAGCAATTGATTGGCATATTAATCATTCCATACAATAAAATTTAATCATAAAAAACATCATACATTTTGATATATTTGTCACATCACATCAAAAATCGCTGTATATATATCATCAGAGTGTTCAAAACTATACAAAATTTGGATCCATAAGTCATACAAAAAATTGGGCTTATGCCCGATCATGTTCAGTCTCAAAAAATATACAGTCATCTGATACATCATATCTATCTACTCCTGTGGTCCCTGCCCAGAAGTTGTGTTCCTATAGAACACGATCGCGGTGGCAACTCGACGGAATAACCGTACCCAGTCGCGAGGTACTCCTACTACCTGCCTCTGGATGGCCTCGGGCAGATCCTCCACTGCAGCCATAGGCACTTGGCGGGTTAACCCCTCCAAGTTCCTCTGTACGACATAGAGAGTTCTGTCTGAGTCAACTGTATCCGCCTCGCCTCTGCGACGCTTATGTCGTGGGTAACCCTCAGGTCAAACTAGTCCAATATCTGTTTCATGATCATTTTAAAATTGTAAGACATTTTGAATCCAATAAAAAACATGTTTGTTTTTCACATTTTTTCATACATATTGAAAAAATACAAAAAAATTATATAAGTCAAAAATTGTAAAATTACCGACTGTGCCCCATGCCGTGCCTGGTGGAAGGACAAGATCTGGATCGCCACGAAAGTCCATCCCGGCATAGGGATAGTCATCCACAGCGATGATTTGTTCTCTCCACCATTGGAAGAAATCATCATCCCAAGTGGTCCGGGGAACTTCACTTCCCCCCAATCTCTTCATCATGTCTGCCCAACGGGCAATTCTTGGGTCTCTCGGGCTGCTGATGGTAGAGATCACTTTGGGTCTCAGCGCTGGAATCTTCTCAAAGAAGAATGTCATCAAGATTGTACCATATCCAAAATTTTTTGTCTTTTCTTTTCGGATAGAAGTCAATTGTTGCTTCATGTTCATCAGAAGAGTTGTGCACCAATCATATAAATGAGTTAAGCATTCCACTGCTATACTCATTTGCATCCTGGATGCCTGGTGTAGAGAAGCTGATCCTGCTACTCTCCCAATGGTAAAAAGGAGGATTTTTATGTGCAAGTCTCTTAAATCTTTGATTGCAATTTGAGTTCCAACTTTCTTGGAACCCTCTACGCAGTACACGTGGACGTAATCTTCCACGATTAGCCCTCCCAAAGGCTTACCATGCAAGTCTACTGGCTCCCCCCTCCGAGAGAGTCCCGTAATAAAATAGATATCTTCCACTTCGATGCGTATGGTCATTTGATCAATAATGAAGCAGTCTTCTTCCGGTTCCCAATAGTTCACAAGCATTTCGAGCAACCGGACATTACTCTTCATATTTGGCATTTTGAAAAACTTGAGCAATCCACAATTCTGAAGAATATTCAGTGATACTTGGTCCTGCATGACTTCATTGTCTATGGCACTGTGTTCACGCTTTCTCCATGATATGTTCATCCTACAAAATTTCAATAATTCGTTCATTAGCTACGCATTTTTTCATTTTGGGTTGCGCATACGCGACTTCAACCTGCGTATGCGCAAACCCGTGATTTTTAGCAAGTGATTCCACGGTGAAAATTCCTAATTTTTAACTTATGAACGGACAAAATGAATAACAAGGATGGTTTATGAGCTTACCTGACAAATTCGGTGAAGTTTGACGGTCAGTTGCTCCTGTTTTGACGAAAGAGGCTTTTTTCACCAGAGCACTTTTTCCCAAATTAGCAATGTAACAATGAACCAAATATGAGGTAATTTGTCTATTTATGCCCAAAAAGTTGAAAATTTTCGCAAAAATTTGTTATGCTTATTTTTTCAATCTATCTTAAGCTGCATAACCCGGATGCTTGGAAGTGCCCAGATTGGTATATTTTCAGGTACATTTTGATGAATTTGAGATTTTTCCAAGTTTTTGATCCATGACTGCTGACCCGTCATGGCAGGTATATGATCTTCACTGGCATATAGGTTTGGGAATCCACTTTCCGTTGCATTTTGCATACTAGCCTCCATTCTGATCACTTGCCATAGGGTCGATCCCATCAGGTCATGAGTATTACACCCATTTCACTCACCGATTATTTAATCATGACTTGGTGGTGGAGCCTTCCTTTACATGTGCTTCTTAGTTCCTCGCTATCACTTGTTGCCCATGCTGGGTTTTATGTAGGCTCGAGAGTCCTCTTTAGTCTCGCCAAGACTTATGTGTTGAAGCTTCATTCTTCTTCTTCCTCACTATCATTTTTCTGGCTTTTACCCTAGAGGCTCCCTGGTGTTGTTGAGTTGCATTACTGCATTGCATATTGGCTACTTGTTTATCCTGGCCTTTAGCCGGCTTCATTTGGACTCGATGTTTAAGCCAACTTTTGACCTTGTCTATCTGTACAAGTTAACCATTCCATGCACTTGGCTATCGCGACTTGACACCCTTTTTATCCATGGATGGAACATTCCTCTGAGTATCGCTTACCAGTTTACGCCACCTTGCATTGAGCATAGGATCGTTCCAATCCCAGGAACTAGTGCATCTATTTCTTGATACTCGTTCTATCCATTGTACCATAGCATTCTTTTATTCTTTTTCAGGCTTATTATATGAAAAAGACAAAAAAATCAAATATAACAAAAAGAGCGGGAACGGGATGTAACTTCATAATTTGATGGCAGTACAATGTCAGTTTGTCGCCCTTGAACAAAGCATATACACTTATATATCTTTCCTCCATTTGGGATGGTTTTAGTTTTGACCTAGGTTCAGCCTTTACCTTGTTTCACTGGTCAGTCCTCCCCCGGTTGGTTATCTCTTCCAATCATATGGAGAGTTTGTTCTGCCTCCTGCATAACAGACTTATACAGTGTCACTTTTTACTGCCATGGTCATCACG
Source organism: Pinus albicaulis (assembly GCA_034641835.2). Taxonomy (NCBI): domain Eukaryota; kingdom Viridiplantae; phylum Streptophyta; class Pinopsida; order Pinales; family Pinaceae; genus Pinus; species Pinus albicaulis. The sequence continues at coordinate 838,846,127 of CM076573.1, forward strand.
AGTCATGCTTTTTTTCAAGGGAAGTCTAACCAGAGTCGGCCATTCTGCGGTGTCTCTTGACTCATTATTCAGTCGGCCTTCCCGGTCTTGTCAGTATCTTGTTCTATCACATCAGATGTTTTGGTCTTCTGCTCGTGCTGGTTTGAGAAGGTCCCCATTGACTTCTTGTCGGCGGGTTTGTCTCTTATCGACTACGACACATTGCTCTGAGAGCAAACCTAGAGCCGCACCCTGGGCCTATTTCCATCATTGATAGGTGACCTTGTGCTCAGCATTTGATCATCATCATGGGTCTTTGACTGAGTGGTTTCCCCCGTGTTCGACGTCAGCACACATTATCACACTTGGGATTCGTGCAGTACCTTGATTTCCATTTGACCCTATCGGTGGATTTCTCGCCTCTGTGTCAGCTTTCATTATTGGTTGGTTCAGAGGGTTTCTTCCGTGCGCTAGCTTCATCTTGTGCATGTCGGAAACGTACTTCAGTTTGGTTCCGTCACTCTACTTCGTCCGATTCCTTCCAAATCTTGGCCTGCGGGTTACACTCGCGCTGGACTGATGTGGGATGCCTTAATGCCTTCCTTCCAGCAGATATTTTCCCATCGACTTCGACTCATTGCTCTGGGAATAAGGTCTAGAGTCTTTTTGTCAGTACCTTAGGGTTTGCAGTCATCAGTGGCAGACTCTTCGCTATCGACAGTGGGGATTCATTATTGCTTCCTGATTGGTAGATTCTTTCAAGTGTTCGACTTCAACTCATTCATTTGCACTTGTTATATTGTACTAGGGCACCTTGACACTCATTTTCATTATTGGTGGGTTGTCTCACGTTGGTTAATGGTATACATCATTGACCGGTAATCCAACGATTTCTCACATGGTCGACTTCAGCTCATTTATTCCCATTGTGTAGAATTGTGCCATAGTGATCGGTGAAGACCTTGGGTTGCATCAGCATTTCTCGGTTCACTTTTGACAGTCCATTCAGTTTCTGCCAGTGATTTCGTTCACCCTTATATGTTGCAGTGTCAGTACAGCAGCATCCTATATGTTGGCTCCCGAGTTGCGTGATTGTACCGTTTATTCCACCTCTTATGATTTGGTACTTGGAGATTCAGTTACTTATATGATCAGACATCCAGTTTCAGCATCATTGATCAACTTTCTATATGTGATACTTAGACATTGATTCTGACTTGTACTTCCGGGCCATGCTCAGATGATTCATTGTGTACTTCCAGTTCAGCTATACTTGTATACATTTTGGATCTATTCTGTACTTTCGATATGATGTCTTTTTGACTGAGCATGGGTATGCCCGCCTCAGCATGAGTTGACTCTCTGTTTTCTTTCATTGGTTTTTGGCAGCTGAAATCTGGTGAAGTCCTCTCTTGTCCTTGCGAAGTTATTTCTATGTGCATAATACATTTCAGCCATCATGTACCCCTTCTGACCTCATATATTAGGGGGCATCTGTTATAGCATCATTTTTCACCCTCAGGTGATTCATGATTGTCTTTATGGCTTTGGGCACCCATTCCTACAGACTTGAACAAATTCACTAAAAAACAGTGTTAAAATTCCCATACGCGAGTATGCCCAGACTTTTCCACGTGTATACGCGAGTCCACATGTACTTTTCCGCGTATGCCATTAAAATCATTAAAAAATATATAAAAATTCCCTATTTTCGGGCTGTGTTGATGGTTACTCCAGTAGTTCAACCACCCCAGCACGTGGCCAACTGTTTCCAACTGATTGAAACTACTTTGAGGGAGTATAAAATCCCCTCATGTGCATGGCCTAAGGGAGAGAGAAATTTTATAGATATTATACTCTGTTGGAATCCCTAATTCAAGTCTGATTTCCTGTGCCTCCTGCACTTTCCCAGATTTATACAGGAAACCCTTGTTTCCTGGAGATGTCCATCCATTTATATGCCATCTCGAGTGCACAAGTCTTGAAAGTATCTTAGCGAGGCAAGGGCGGGACGGATCCGGACGACAGTCTGTTCGAAGATCGTGGAAGGATTCAGGTGATCTCTCCACTTTTACTACTATACATGCTATTCGTAATAATGAAGAACCATCTTGTTCCTGAACTTGTGTGTTAATATCTATTTGCATATGTGAAAAGATTGATTACTAAGCATTTATTATGGTTTATATAATGTTTCACATGGATTGCACTAACGTTTAGGAGAAGTATATGCTGTACAACTAGGTTTCCGTGCACGTTCTTTCTTGTTTTCCAGGTTGAAGGAGGAAGAAGGGTTGCTGGGGGTTTAGACCCCGCGGAATCTACATCGAACGTAGGACTACGGGTGAGTTCTACTATCGTTGTTATCTAGTTTTTAGCATTCAAGTATGGTTGTGTGTGAGTCCTTCTGAATAACATGCCCTGATCTGTGGAGGTTTTGACCCAACAAACCTCTTGGGTGTTTTTCCCCGAAACAATCATCCAGTCAACCACCAAAAAAA